>QZWR01000004.1:0-86769 GCA_004114325.1 Zoophagus insidians
ACAAGGATGGAAAGAGCGCGAGGTCATCCGACCAGCTTCCGTTTTTTAATATTGCCGTAAGTAAATTTCTTAAGATTAAGGATCTTTGCTATTCATACACTAATCTTCCTCCACCTCCTGTTGGTACTTCGGCCGGTTTCCAAGCTCCAACAGACACCAATGACGAAGTGAACACAGCGTTTAATGGGTTACAACGAAGAGAGGAATATGGTTCAATTATTGAAATTTCAGAAAAGGCAGCAGCGAAACGATCAAAACAAACAGGGAAAATATTTCTGCCTCCTCTTATTATCCCCTACGACAAGTCCATCAGTGTGAAAGCTGCTCCTGCTAATTTGAGCGAACTTTCTAAAGAATATGTTCCTTTGTTGAAGCTTAAAAGACCTACTCAACTACCTGACACTTGGTTCAAGATTAATGGAATTCCTTTGGACGTGGCACGCAAGCTGCATAACGCATCAGTGCATATCACCAGGGAAATCAATAATATTCCTGGTTATGTTTCCCCTTGTGCTCTCTGGAATCGCGAGGATTTGTTGGCCAAAGCGACGAAGAAGGAAAATGTGAAATTATGTGCTGCTATTAATGGCACGTTGCTTGAAATTGACCCAAGTAGCATCGATTCAGAAACTAAAGCTACCGAGTTAAAATCAAGGATCAAGGCCAGTGTGGTTAGCGATTTAGTGCAAAAACCCATAGCAGAGATTTATGATCAAGTTTACAAAGTCCTTGGTGCACCGTTTTATGCAGAAAACAATGCTGCTAACCCCTATCGTGCAAGAAGACCAAATGAAATAGGATTTGGCAGTCGTACAACGGAATTGCATCATATCAAGGAAGAATTGAATAAAAAACTGAAGGAAGGTTTTGTAGTGCGAAATACACCTCAAGAAAAGCCAAAGCTTAATGAAGAATCCCATAAGAAGATATCTGAATGGCGAGAAAACTGTCTCAAGAATTTTGGGTTGGAGAGTTAATTTTCCATCGGTGAAATGGCAAAGGATTTATGTGTTGTGTTATTCATAGGATTAATAAACCAAATCTTAACAATACAAAAAAACTGTTGGCTTAGCAATGTTGATCCACTTCACAAGGGTCATAACAAACCTTTGAGGAGTTTGAAGTGTGACTATCCATGAAAACATACCAAATGGACTTGACCAAACAACAGAGAGAGAGTAATGATTGCACTTGAAGAAAACCTGAATAAATATCTGGCGAAATTACCATGTTCAGCTTTAACAAAAAGGTCAAATATCAAATCATTGTGGTTAATTATTGCACTGTTGGTCAACTGAGGCAATTAAATGAAGAATGCAATACTGTTCTGATCAGCGCACAAAACTCCTGCTGGCTTTGTTCATCCAATAAAGCATGACTGGCATTCTCTAAAACGCGTAATGACATGCCAGGATGAGCACTTTGGTGTTTGGAGGCCATTGCTAACCAATTTTGTTGACTGGACACATACTCATCCTTTCCTGATCCCACCATGTAAATCCTGGTACTGGAAGGTATGTGATGGTAAAGGCTACCAATGTAGGATTCGTCCAGATCGGTGGAAAACATATCATCATCACCACTACTCTCGAGTTAGGTTTATGGGTAGTAAAGGTGAAAAGTACCATTTGACCATTAATGAGTGGAATCTATACGCCGTTACTGGTGCTCCATACCAACCAACGACATCTTCAGTTGGTAATAGATAATGTCCCTTCCCTTCATTTATCAAAGCTTGAGCTTTCTCCAAAAGACTAGCAGCTGTAGTAGCATTAATTTCTCCATTTAAGAATTCTCTATCAGATACTGGAGCCTGAAGTATGGCGGTTCTAACTGCTTGGCGTTCTGGACTATGCTTCAAGAACCAGAGAATGTCTTGACAACCAGTCGAATGACCAATCAAAATAACATGCTCTACTTGGTGATGATGTTTCAGATATCGGATTAAACAGGTCAAGTCTTCTGCATCAGAGTCCAGACTAGTAATGCCATAGCCGGAATAGGAAGATGAAAGGATGGGTTGAACCAATACAGCCTGTAGTTCCAAGAGTGTTTTTCCCAACAGTTCTACGTAGGGAAGTGCTAGAGGGCCTTCAGAAATCCCAGGGATGAGTATCACCACTGCAGCAGCAGGGGAGGAAGAGTAGTGAGTCTCAAAAGCTACCAAATTCTTGTTGGAATTATAAACAAACAATCGACCCAACATTTCCTTGTTAATGCAGCAAGGCGAATTTCAACTATTAATTTTTAATCAGTTATTAATCAATAATTATTAGGATAATTAATTAGTAGAAATGGTCAAGAACTCCCTCTACATTTATTAACAGTGGTCCTCCTACTGATGGATACTGTGGACGAAGTCATAAGCTTTATTCGATGATTCTATATGGAACAATTCGTAGCTAAAATTGTACATAAATTGCTTTGCAAGAATATGAAATAAAAAAAGCGAACATAATTAGTGAAGAGAATATTTTTTGCTTTCTATATAAATCCCAATAAGTCCTGTTACAATACTTCTTGGCTGGTGAAACCTCTAATTTTTTACAAAGTGAAATTAACGTAGAAAATAAATAATTCTCAATTCAAGTTGAAGATGATGATCCCTTTGAATCAGGTGATTAAGAGTGGTCATCGCTCCTCAGTAGAAGTATATCCTCACTCTTGACAAGAATATGAGCGCTGGTTGTAACTTGTAATAGCTAATTCCCTCACTTCCTCCAACTCTCCTCTCATTAGATCCTTCATCTTACACTTTCAAAAACATTAGTTGTGCTATCGAAGCTGCTAGTTATTTGTGTCCTCGTTGTCACTTGAGATATTGTTCCTTGACCTGTTACAAGAGTGAGGTAGCTCCCCTTCATCGCTTGTCTCAAATAACACGTAATGCTGGTAGAAGCACATGCAGTGTAGTGAAACATTTTATCAAGCTCAAGTTATCCAAGACTTGCAGGGACGTAGAGCAAGTCAAACGGATCAACTTGATATGCTTAAAATCTTGAAAAAACATCACGATGAACAACAAATGTTGGATTCTAGATTTCAAGACCTGAATCTTGGTACTCCTTCCTATCCATTTCCTTGGTATTGATATTTTTTTTAGATTCAGCGAGTTATCAGACCATCATGGAGAGATTATCCCTAGAAGAGCAAAAAGGGTTTGAAAATGCCCTTCAATCTCTCCTATTACAAGATGGTGCTGGTGATGAAGTATTTACCTCAATATTTCAATTGAAACCATGGTGGGAAAGACCTCTAGTTAAAGTCATTAATGAAGAAGATGATTATGATGAAGTAGACAGCGAAGAGGATGAATATGCCACTATTCCCAGAGTGACTTCAGATCAGGTTAAAGGACAAGATAATCCGAATCCCAGATTACTCCATGTCGTGCCTGTTTTCATGTAATCTTTTCCTTTTTGCGCATGTATAAATTGAACTGGTTAGTTTTGCTTATTGTTATGTTTGGCGAATGTACGCAGGAGATGTTCACCATTCGTTGGTGGAAATGGTTGAAGGAGTTTGGTCTCTGGCTCCGATCCTTTATGAAAGAGAAACGTTGAACTGTCCAACCAATGCAAAGACCAGCGTTTCTTACGCGGTAGGCTATGCCAATGCTCAGGTAAATTCTTGTTTCAAATGAATAACTGGAATTAATTGGTTAGACCAAGAGATTTCAACAATCTGCAGCTTTCATTGTACACGTCTTGAGGGATGTAAGAAAGGTTCTCAGTAATGACATCTACATCGAGGCATTATTGGCAGATCTGCGTCGATGGATAGATACGTTTGATGAACTAAAGCAGAGCAGAAAACGTCGAGTTACCCTGACCATTAAGAAACTGGCGTACTTTGAAGCCCTGTGGTATGGAGCCAAGCAGAAGCATCGGTTGGAGATGGAGGTGTTTAAACGAGGAATTAATCAACAATGCGAAATTACTGAGCTTTCTTTAAAAAAGCTTTACAAGAGTGACCATAACGACATGAGTTTACTTTTATAACACACACTCTCTCCTTTTTTTGATTGACGATTGTACTGTACGAATACAACTTTTAGAGATTTACTATTACATTTTTTTTGTCAAGCTGCAGGAGTAGTGGGAGGAAGTTTGGGAAGTAACCAGCCTCTTCGGGCCAACCATCTCGCAGTCATTGGGGTAAAAGCGACAGTCAGGGGGACTCTTACCACGGCCAGTAGTTTGTGCACGGCATAAGCAACGGTAAGAGTAGCGACAAAGCCAGGTTTTTTCCCCTCCAGTCCTTCTTTTTTCATGCCCATTTTCAACCCAGTTTTTTCTTCCACCCATTTCTCTAAAGATCCCACCACCTGGTTACCGCCTAAACTGACCATGGCATAGCAGAGTGCCATGTCGATGGTGGAAATGCCCAGATAAACAGCGAGGGCGGTTTTACCATATTTCTTGCTGAGGTTTTTTAGTTTTGTCGAAGTGCTAAGCATGGCAGAGTCGCGTGACTTTTCCCATAAGTAATAGAGTAAGATAAACAGGGTTGGATTTCAAGGGAAGACGGAGTAGTGTGGTACGTACCACATAGCGAGACAGTTCTTCTTTCTTTTATTCTCTTCCTTTTTGGAGGAGGGCCATAAAGATTGACAGAGATTTATTCGCTAAAGATTAGAGAGAGTTGTATTAGAATGCCTGATGTTATTACTTGGATCAAGCGTGCTCAGATGACTCATACACACACACCTTCTTTACAACCACAACAGACATTATATAAGCAGAATTATTACTATTATTGAGACTTTTTACTGCTTCTTCTAGAAAGAGTTAATTTCTCCTTCTCGTCCTGCTTGATCAATTCGTTGGCAATACGTTCACGCTCCTGATTCAACTTTTCTTCTTCTCTCCTCTGGCGCAGGCGATCGCGTTCTTCGCGGCGTTCCTTTTCTTTTTCTGCGCGTTTACGTTGTCGATCAGCTTCTTGATGCGCTTCCTTTTGACGCTCATGTCTCACCATCTCACTGGCTTGTTGGAAAATATCCTTTTGCCAGCCAGGTTCCAACTCATTCGCCTCCATGGCGACTTCAGCCAATTCCTGCTCCAAGTCATTCTCTGCTAGCAGAAATTCATTCCAAATATCATCACCCACAATGCCCGATTTGGCCAATTGAGCCAAAGCGGGCTTTTGTTCTCGCAGTTCCACCACGCGCTGCACGTCCACCATCGCCCGACGCACCAGGGTACTTTTTAACGTGGCCTTGTCAGCCGTACCCTGGTCGAGAAGCTGGTAGTAAACCTGACGAAGATCGTTGGGAGGAAACCAAGGATTAGCCTCTCTAGCCACTACCACGAGAGATTAGCCTGTAGATGGAAATACCTCGAGCTTTTCGCCGATAGTAGCAAAATACAAAGGTTCCAAATACGGCCGTCCATCCGGCCATATAACCAGCTACCATGGAAAGAGACATGATTTTATGCGCGAGCTTCAAGAATAGAGATGGAAAAAGAAAAGCGTGACTTGATCCCACAACTTTTTCCCGGCCAGGAAGGAAGAGAATTTCTTGGCCCTAAGAGAAGAAGGCTGGTGAAGAGGTTTACCAATTAAACCAGTCAATGAAGAATGAGTAGTTGTGTGGGACTGCGTTCACAACAGACACTCGCTCTGATAACCACCCATAGAGAGTGTCCATTAATCAATCTGAGCTGGTTCGTTAATTAATCAATAATAAATAAATAATTGAAGTGGAAATAAATAATAATTATTGGTGTGTGTGTCTTTTTATTCTCTCTTCCCACTCGTCTGTCTCTGTCTGCTGGGGTAAGTTTTATAACTGTAAAAACATTCTCTCTTTTTCCCACTCTCTTCCTTCTCCGCTTTTTTTCCCGATCTAATTAGCTTAGGACCTGATCACTTTCGGCGTGTTAGCTTTTTCTCATCCTCACATTATCCGTCCAGTCCAGTTGAAATATAAAATGGAGACCAAGGTGGAAGAAACTGTAACGTAGGTATTTCTTACTCCTTGCCTTATTTCTGGCGCTAGTACCAGCAAAGAAGAAATCATCGAGGAAGTAATAACCGAAGAGTATACCGTTGACGATGATGAAATTGTCGATCCTGAGCCAAGACCCGACGGTCACCATCCTCTTCGTTATAGCTGGACCCTTTGGTTTATGCATCGGACTCCTGGGCAAAAGATCACCGACTATGAAGCAGCAATCAAGAGAATTGGCGAATTTTCCACGGTTTTTTTTTCTTTATTGCCTTAATAATAAGAGTAATTAGATTGAAGAGTTTTGGGGCTTGTACAGTCATCTGAAACGTCCCAATGACCTGCCAAACGTCAGTGATTACCATTTGTTTAAAGGAGGCATTCGTCCGGTTTGGGAAGATGATTGCAATAAGAAGGGAGGAAAATGGATAGTTCGTCTGAAAAAGGGCTTGGCGTCTAGATATTGGGAAAGTCTGGTTATTGCCGCAATTAGTGAACAATTTGATATTGGTCGAGAGATTTGTGGCGTGGTGTTGTCTATGCGTCATTCGGAGGATATCTTGTCACTGTGGAATCGAACGGCCACCAACAACAAGAACAACCTCCACATCAGAGATACCATCAAGCGAATCTTGAACCTGCCAGCTGATACCGTCATGGAGTACAAGACTCACGACGATGCCATTAAGGATCAATCCAGCTTCAGAAACACCGATGTTTATAAATAATGCTCTTTCAAGAAATAAACGTCGCTTACTGTGCTCTGTGGTGTGTGATTATTTATCAAGTTTCTGTGCCAAATACCATAAATCGATACAAACATGTCCAGTCTTCGTTTCCCCAGTTCCCCAGGATTTTTAGCTGCACTGCTCGCACTGGAAGTCCTACTACTTCTCGATCTGCCCAAAACGCCTGTACTGATTTCCCCTGGTGAATGTCAAAAGTATGCCTTGCCAATAACCTCCTTAACAAACCTCCATCTTCTTCCCATCCAGCCGGAATATAATTATGTCGGTTTTCTCCCACTGCCCACACCTCCACTTCTTTGGGTGCACTCTGCAGAACATGAGCAATTCGCCTATCCACATGTTCAATCGCAAAACCCTCAATTGATACTTGCTTCCCCAACAACACTGTCAAATAACCCTTGCTACCCTTCATGGCCCAACAATCTCCTAATTGCTGAGTTGGAGTTAGTGCGTATTCCGGATGTTGCTCTCGATAACCCTCAAGGCTGAACAGGTGAAAGAGCCATCTTCTCCACCAAGTTTTTGGTTCTGCGTGATAAGTTTCACTCGTTTGATGGTGAAGAATTCGAGCACCAGTGGAAAAGGCTGCAAAATCAACCAATTCCTCTTTTAATAAGGCCTTGACAACTTGTTCGCTCTGTTGGGGCTTGATTAATTTCCCAACTTCCAGGGCGTTATTCAAAGCTCCATTTACTAATTCTTCTACTATTTCTGATAGTTCTTCTTCAAGAATTTCTCTGCTATCATCGCTGCAACTTCTTAAACTCTTTTCAAAGCGGCTCAACTTTTGGTGTAACTCCAGCACTTGATCATTCAAAGCTTCGTCTCCATTGTCCACATCGTCATCCTTGTTGTTGTTGTTGCTGTTGTTGTGGCTAAATGGAACATTCCAAAAAGAATAAAGCAACGCTGCTAATATCATAGTTGTTAGAATAAATAGCCTGATATGTCCATCATTGAATTTCCCTCGCAAGTGATTTATGCATCCCAACACACTAGCAAGGAAGTAATGCATCAACCTTTTCAAAATCCAGTAGAAAGCAAATGTTGGCAGTAAAAGTAGTTTCAAAGGTTGTTTAAAGAGCTTGGCGGGGTTTTTAAAGGATTTTTTGGGCGGAATATTCATTTCTTCACTTCTTTGATCTTCTTCTTCTTGTGAATCTTCCTCTTGTATATCTTCTTCAACTTGTGCATTTCTCACTGCATCTTCCTCCTCTTCCCGTAAATCCTTGGGATGATTGCCATGGTTTTTGGGAGAAACAGTGGTAGGAGGGAGCACTTTAACAATTCTCCTTCGTTTTCCAGTATTTGCCTCAAGTGAAAACCGATCTGGTGCGTTTACCTGTTGTCGAAACCAATAAGGCGTTCTTAGTTGACTTTCCTGTTGCTCTCCTTCTGGACAAGGCTCTCTCGTATTAGCATGGCTGGTGTTATTGGAGTAAGTCGGAGTGATTCTTATGAAATCACTGGGCGGAGTGAACATTCCTTGTGTTTTTTGGTGTTCTTGTTGAGTTTGTTCAGCGTGCGTGAGCTGGAGATGACAAAGAAATTCCATTTATGCATTTCTCATGATGCACGCAGATAAAAAAAGTATTGATTTTGTTACAGCAAAATGTCTTCCTCAGTTAAAACGGACAAGTTGTTGATACTAATAGGCAGTTTCAACCTCCAAAGAAAACCCTTGGACTTTTACTCTGACTTGAAGGATTGGCTAAACACTGCAGCTTCTCCCACGCTAGCTCCCACGCTAGAGGAAACACCGGAAAAACCC
Source organism: Zoophagus insidians (assembly GCA_004114325.1). Classification (NCBI taxonomy): domain Eukaryota; kingdom Fungi; phylum Zoopagomycota; class Zoopagomycetes; order Zoopagales; family Zoopagaceae; genus Zoophagus; species Zoophagus insidians. The sequence continues at coordinate 8,474 of QZWR01000004.1, forward strand.
CTCTCGCCTCCCGATATAATCTGCATTGGATTACAAGAGAGTAGTTACTATCCGTGGACATTTCTAAATTCCACCTGGTATTTGGACCAAAACGTCGAGGTTTGTTTTCAGTTATTAAAAGCGACATATGGCCTGGAGTATGTAAATGCGGGGAAATCGGCCTGGGTGGGTCTAACCTTGCTCTTGTTTATCCGACCTGGCCTGGAATTTCACCTCTCCCACCAAGCCAGGGTTGGTGTCGGTCCTTTATGGATGGGCAATAAAGGGGCCTTGTTATTGAGGGTGAATTGCTTAGGTCAGGATATTAGCTTTATCTCGGCGCATTTGGAAGCTCATGCCGAGAATTACTCCAAGCGGAATGCCCAGGTTGTTGAAATCTTGAAGAGATTACCAGTACCTGTTAAAGATGGAAAGATATTCTTTTTTGGCGATTTGAATTATCGTGTTGCCATGGTCGATGGTGTTGTTGATGGTGGTGGTACGGGCGGTGGTAAACAAGCGCTCAAGTCAGATCAATTGGCCCGGGCTAAAACTGAACATCCCATCATTAGATATCTTCAAGAACCGGCCATAACTTTTGACCCTACTTACAAATTTGACAAAGAGGAGTATGACCGTGCAAAAACTCCTTCTTGGTGTGATCGAATCTTGTACTTTTCCCCTTCCTCCTCCTCTCCTCCGTCGCGAAAAATTGGAACTATCGAGGGTTTGTCTTATTGGAGTTGTAAAAGTTTTGGCATTTCGGATCATTTACCCGTAGCTGCCTTGTTTCGTTGTACGCCTGGTCCTTATCCCTGTCCTTTCCAACTAGTTCCTGACCCTAAAAGTCGGTGGAAGCTATGCGTTGGATCTTGGAGTACGCTGGTGGCAGGTGCATGCTGGTACATGCTAGGGACCAAGCAGGGCTGGTTAATTATTCTTTTTTGTGTATGGGGATATTATAAAGCCTTGGGAGATTTTTGACTATATTTTCACTCTGTTAACCTAATAGCAACGGCATTTCTATGCGCTTCTAATCCTTCCACTCGCGCCAGATTCATCACCGTATCTGATATATTGCGCAAACCTTCCTGAGTTAATTCTTGAACGGTTATGTGTTTCATAAATGATTGCGTATTAACCCCAGAGTACATCCTTGCATATCCATACGTTGGCAGGGTATGGTTAGTCCCAGAGGCATAATCTCCACAACTATTTCCCCCTTATTAATACCATTAACAAAAGGGAGAAAGACCTTTCGGGTGAATAGGGGCCTACAAACACTGATCCTGCATTAGAAACTAAAGGTACCAAGGTGGAGGCATTTTCACAAAGGAGGATTAAATGTTCCGGGGCATAAGAATTGGAAAATGCCACTGCTTCTTCCACCGAATCCACTTTAATCAAGAAACTCTTGGAAAGCGACACTTTTACAATCTCCGCTCTTGGAAGCCTTTGCGCTTGCTGGGATAATTCTTGTTGAATGCACTCAATGTTTTGCTCAGTAAGACTTATTCCTACCAACACTACTTGCGAATCTGGTCCATGCTCTGCTTGTGAGAGTAGATCTGCGGCTACATATGCTGGGCTACTTTGAGAGTCACAAACCACCAGTACTTCCGAGGGCCCAGCTGGCATATCAATCGAAACCATCGCATCAAGGTCATTTTGTACCATGGTCTTTGCAGTGGTAACAAATTGATTTCCAGGCCCGCAGATCTTGTCGACTTTTGGCACGCTCTCTGTTCCATAAGCCATTGCACCGATGGCTTGAGCACCTCCTGCCATTACCAAATAGCTAGCACCCACCTTTTGAGCTGCGTACATGACTTCAGGCGAACATTTTCCGTCAGAACGAGGTGGACATGCAACGACAATTGTTTCGCAACCTGCAACCTGTGCAGGAATACCCAACATCAAACAAGTAGATGGTAATATGGCATTTCCACCAGGAACGTACAATCCCACTCTTTGTATAGGACGAGCGATCCTTTGACAGACCACACCAGGCGCTGTTTCTACCGACAAAGGAGCAGACAGTTGAGCTTGATGAAATTTTTTAATATTGTCATACGCTGCATCGATGGCCTCTCGTACTTCAGGCTCAATAGTATCCACAATAAAAGGTGCTTTCATAACAACGCTTTCAAGGTCAACTCGGTCAAATTTTTTGGTGAATTCTTTAACTGCGGCATCTCCTTCTTTCTTTACCTTGTTTAGGATAGGAGCTACAAGATTCTCTACATTCTTAATAGCAGGTCGTTTTTGAAGACAATCCAGTGAGGTCAATTCCTTTTTATCATAAACAGTCAATTGGAAAGCTGGTGTTGTTGTTGTTGTTGTTGCGGTGGTGGTGGTGGCGTTGTCAGAAGTAGTAGGAGTAGGAGTGAGGGTGGGTTTAGCATCACCCTTTCTTCGAGTCACTTGAAGAGATTTCAACGCCAAGGATCGATTCACATTTCTTAAATCGACTCCCTTGGAAATACACCTTACCAGGGTAAAGTAGAGTAAATCAGCTGCTTCAAATGCTACTTCTTCCTTAGTGTTTGCATCGCAAAGTTCCTTGGCTTCTTCCAACAACTTGGACTGTAACAAGGCTTCATCTTTAAACAGTCTTGCCGTATAAGAACCATCGGGAGCATTAGTAAAACGATCCTTGAGCGTATTTTCCAGGGATAAAAGGCCGTATTTCTGACTACCAAAACAATTCATCGTTCCCAAATGACAAAATCCTAACATTCTACTAAGTAAATAAGGAAGGAAGAAAAATCACCTTTGCCTAATTGCTGTACGGTAAACTTTAAGCAATCTCTGTCACAATCCACCTGTATGAATTCCAGCTTTTGGGTATCACCACTAGTTTCTCCCTTGTGCCAAAGTCCACGCTTACGACTCCAATAAACACCAGAATGAGTTCTTAATGATTCTGCAAGGCTTTCTTGGTTAGAGTAGACCAAACCAAGGGCGACTCCATTGGTATCAACCACCATGGTAGGGAAAAGGCCATCAGGTCGGTCTGAACGCATGGTAGCAACCAGGCCTTCAGCGAGAGAGAGCTTTTCCGAGGATGAGGCATCCAGGGTTAAACAGGCGGCAGAAAGGATCAAATCAACGCCAAGAACATCAAGTTTTTTGATCAAGAGAGAAGGTGGTTTTCCTGAAAGGTCCAATTGAACGGCCAATTTGCGTTGTTCGACATCCAAGAGCTGGATGGCATCCAATAAAGCAAACAATTGAATGTAGCCCTGAGCATCTTTAGAGGCAAAGTCAATCCAAGTGAACTTATCTGCCTTGAAATGCAGCACAAGTTGAGGAGAGACGTTAAACAATTCTTTTAGCAGAGATAAAGAAGTTTTTTCCAGCTGGAGATTTAAGATTCTTAAACAAACTCGTTCTCTAATCACCGCCAGATCCAGGGCATTAAAGATCTTATCCAAAGTGTAGGAAGGCGAGGAAAGATCTACTAGCAATTTCGAGGCACCTTTTGCTAGATCCAATTCAGGATGTTCAAATTCTGTTCGATGAAGGATAAAAGTTCCAGGATATAACTGGTCATTATTTGCATCGTTGGGGGAGGAGGTGGAGTAGATGAAACCTTGAAGATGTTGAACTTGAAGTAAATCTTGGGGATCTTTTACAAGGGGAATAATCATCCTGCAGTAGATTTCACAATTGCTCACGTGCTCCAGGGGTTTTTTGGTAGGAAACCAGCTGATCATGAAAAGGGGGCTGGATTAGCAATGTCATAGATGCTGTATAACAAGATTTTTGGATGTGAAAATGACCACAATTTCCTTATTGGTCAACTTGAAGTGAACTAAATATGTCATTATCGGCCATCAACGAATAGACTATCGCATCAATGAACGAGAGAACCAATGGCCAGACAGTGTCAGTAGCCTTATGTGGATTGGTGTTACAAATATGCATGAATTGAATCTTTTTTTAGTAACAAGAGAAAGGCACGGGATTGGCTGAAAAGGGATGGATGAATGAACCTTTTCCTCTCTCTTAGTGACGATGATGGAACTCGTTATTCTCCGCAACGTTGTAAATACTCGTCACAAGATGGAGCTCACCATTTCCCCTTCAACCTTCCCTCAGAGCATATAACCTCTCCTCATCTCCCGTAGCACTCTTTTATTAGCACACTACCACACACACACACACTCTCTCTCTCACTCACACTTAGTAAAACACACGCTTAAGTAACATCTATCTAATAATTTAACTTATTAATCAACATGCACTCCTCTATCTACTCAGCATCCAACAACAACACTGTATCTCCTCAGCAACTTAGAAACTCTGCCTCTAACAACGAGAAATCCTTAATCTTTAATCAGTTTGCTCCAACTTTGCATAATGAGGATTTGGATGCTTTGTCCAACTACCCTTTCCTATTCGACTTTACTCAAGAACTTGCCGAAGATTCCTGTACTTGGAGCACCAGCAGTGGTTCTTCCTCCAGCAATTCCTCGCCCAAGCCAGTAAATCTGGAAAAGTGCCCCTCCATGGCCTCAACTTACTCCTCAGAAAGTGATTACGAAGCTCTCTCCTCTCTCTTTGCCAATACTCCTGATATTGCCTTTGAGCCCTGGAGACTGCTGACTGATTCTCAAGCCAAGGAGATTTCCTCAAGCCCTGACTCTGGTCTAGAAGCAAATTGTAAGTTTTTCTTATTAACCAGCGGCTAACTGTGGTGGTAGTCTTTAATTCACAACTATTGGGAGCTTGTTTTTCTCCCATGCAAACTGATCATTCATTTGATCCATGTGGGAATCCTTTTCAACTTAATCATCATCATCATCATCATCAACATGATCAGTCACAGTCACAGCCGCAGTCACAGTCACCGTTTTATAGTAATTCAAATACTCCAGCACAATTATTGCCGGCATTATTAAGTGAAGCTTGGAGCACACCTTCTACTCCTTATCAACATTATCTTGCCAATAATGGAGCTTTTGTTTGTCGTTGGAGACAATGTCATGCTGTCTTTGATGATTTGGATACCTTGGTAGATCATTTGGTTCAAGTTCATGTTAGCAGTGGAAAGGTATTTCTTTATTTATTTTAAAGGTTAAACTAACACTCACATAGTCTGTTTATGCTTGTGGTTGGGCAAATTGTCCTCGTAGTACTCGTCCCTTCTCTAAACGCCACAAAATTGTTACTCATCTTCGTACTCACACCGGTGAACGGCCCTTCCGCTGCGATCAGGCTAATTGCGATCGTAGCTTCACCCGTCTTGATGCATTGGTTGCCCATATGCGCATTCATACCAATGTACGACCTTACGAATGTCCTGAGCCTGGATGCAAACGCAAATACTTTCACTCTAGAAGTCTGAGAAAACATACCAAGATGCATGCCAAATGGAATGGCATGGCCTTATCATCTTCAGCTGCAACGGCGCATTCATTGATGTCATCCCAGTTATGCTCCGAGTTATTAATGGAATCCTTGAAGAATCAACACGAAAGTTGCTAAATTATATCTTTATTATATCACCTTTTACCTTAAAACGACTATACTGACGACTGTACTGTAAATCTTGACGATTATGATGACCTCTGAAAAAACGCAGTAATCAGCGCTTAAAGACGCTGTTTTATATCTCGCCCTTGAAGATGTTGAGCGGAATCTTGCAACTTTGTGCTAGATTCTTTTGCTTTCCTTCAGGCCTATGTTTTATTTACTCTCGTTTTTTCCCCCTCTCTCTATCTGATGAACGAACGAACGAATGAATGATATGAAAATCCCTCCGCCGACCGTTGTGAATTAGACCGAATTTTGCATTTTGACTTATGCAGGGTCGCTGTAAGTAAAGGCATCTGTGTTTATAGGAATGTGTGTTAAGCAGAGTTACTTTGCCATTTAAGTAATAAAAAAAACGTCGCATTAGCATTACTTTAACCTTCTCTTTTATCGATTTGTGTCACTTTTAATTACTCCATTATGGACATTTTAGCATGGTGATGATGACTGTGTGAAGGGGGGCAGAACAAAAAAGTCTGGACTGGTGATATTTTGCTTTTTAGGGGAGAAAAAAAAGAAATGCTTCGTGGAATTTCACCGTCCCTTTATCAACATCGGCCTTTCTTACTACTACGCGGACGGCTGAACATGACCTTGAAAGCATCTGGTAATTTAATTCCAGATATATTGACATCAAGTCTCCACCAAAATCCTAAACCTTGAAACACTTAACCGTGGAGTAAGGGAGGCTCAGTATGCTGTACGTGGGGAATTGGCCATCAAGTCCGAATCTCTGCATCAGGTACTTTCCTTCCTTATGGTCAGTCGTTATTAGAAAAGTAGCAATTGGAAAGTGGTGGAGCTAAATTACCATTTAAGAGCATTACTAGTTGTAACATTGGTAATCCCCAACAACTAGGTCAAAAACCCATCACTTTCTTTAGACAGGCAGGCATCTTCTTCAAAAACAATAACTGGCTTTACAGGTGGCTGCTTTGACTGAATATCCGGAACTATTGAATTCCCCTCAATTGGGTTTCCCCAAAGATGCTGTTGATCGTGCCCAAACGCTTTTGAAACACATTGGCCCCAGTATTGGTGCATATAGTCAATCTCAAGGCATTCCTTATATTCGGAAAAAAGTTGCAGAGTTTATCCAACGTAATTCTCCTCATTGTTCATATAAAGATTAACCTTGCTGTTAAAAGAGAGAGATGGATTTCCCAGTTCTCCAAACAACATATTCCTTACGCAAGGGTAAATCTCTCCCTTCTCCCTTTGTTTGTACAAGGGTAATGACGAAAAGATTGTAGAGCTTCAGCAGGAGTTCAAATGATCTTGAATTGTTTGGTGCAACATGAGAAAGTCGGCGTAATGATTCCCATTCCCCAGTATCCACTTTATAGCGCCACCTTGACACTTTACCATGGACGTCAAGTTCCTTACTTTTTAAACGAAGAAGATGAATGGAGCATGTTGGTATATCCCAATTGAAGTGAGAGAGGTCTTGATGTAGTAGTTGCCAGATTTGACGAATGCCTTGAAAAAAGCCCGAAATGAAGGCACTGATGTTCGCGCATTAGTGATAATCAATCCTGGAAACCCCACTGGTCAATGTCTCAGCAAGAAAAGGATGCAACAAGTCATCGAGTTTTGTCACAAGGAGCGCATAATGTTGTTGGCAGATGAGGTTTACCAAACAAATGTTTATGAACCCGATGCTCGCCCCTTTCATTCTTTCAAAAAGGTGCTTAGAGAGATGGGGCCTGCGTATGATGAATTTGAATTGGTATCCTTTCACTCGGTTTCCAAGGGGATGATTGGGGAGTGTGGTCGTAGAGGCGGATATTTTGAATGCACAGGTACTGGTTTCATTTTCCTATTAACCTGCGTCTGTGAATATAGGATTTGATCAAATTGTCCTGGATCAGATTTATAAATTATGCTCGATCATGCTGTGTCCCAATGTTCCAGGTCAAATCATGGTAGAATTGATGATTAATCCTCCAAAGCCTGGTGAACCTTCTTTTGAAAAATACGAAAACGAAATCAAATCACTATACAGTAGTTCTTTATAATCCGCAGTTTAATAATTCTTCGAATAGCATCACTGAAGAGACGTAGTAGAACTTTGGCTGATGCCTTCAATGGACTAGAAGGTGTCACCTGTAACCAAGCTCAAGTAGGGCTTTATAATAATCTTCTAATTCTCTTCACGTTAGGGCTCTATGTATTTATTCCCAAGGGTTCGATTACCTAAACGGGCGATTGAGGCTGCTGAAGCACAAGGCAAACAAGCAGATACTTTCTACTGTTTAAGGTTGTTGGAGGCTACGGGAGTTTGTGTGGTTCCTGGTTCTGGCTTTGGACAACAAGACGGAACTTGGCATTTCCGTTCCACCTTCCTTCCTCCTGAAAACTCTTTTGATGAATTTATTGGCAATATTCGACGCTTCCATCAAGACTTTATGAATGCTTACCGTGATTAGGGCCTTTTTCTAATGAATAAAGGTGGTTTACCACCGCTTACATAACCCCTGTTCAACAATGTTTACCCATGACCCAAATTTGCAGGATTAGTAGCAAAAAAATGGTGTTTCCCAGTTCTCAACTGTTCTTTTGAAGGACTAAGAAAGAGAGTGTGACACTGGATCAATACGCATAAACCGCTTAGATTCCAGTTGGGGGGGAGGTTAATGTACTTCAAAGTAATGCCTTGCCCAATCTTCATTAGGACATTTTTACAATGTGAAGCGATTTTAGCATTATGATGATGCCTATTTCAATTGAGGAGAGGGAATTTGATCATTTCCGATTTGGGTAAAAGAGATTTGGAACTCTAATTGGTCATTCTTGGATAATTTATTTCCCTTCTAAGAATAATACCTTGTCAATGACATTATTCACTTTTCACCAAAATTTTTATATAAATTAATATGAGTAAAGAAGCAAGTTTGGTTATACTACTAGGACTGTTGGTAGCTTTGGTAGAGGCTAGTACAGCCAGGGAAGATATAGTGTGTAGTAAACCAAGACGAGGGTTGTATGGAACCTTGACTGCCATTCCCATATATTACGCTTATTATAAGATCATGTTGGCACAACAGAAGGGTGGAAAAACCATCAAACGTGGAGGTCCTTTAAGAGTGATACTTGGAGTGTTGGTCAGACTGGTGGTAACAGCACTAGAGATTACTAATTTTGTCCTGACATTGACTCATTGTACGGTGGGCTGGACCTTGGCCTTGGGGAGTTTGGCCATGCTGAGTTTGGTGGCCCTTTCCATGGGAAAACGATGGTTTAAAAGTGACTTTCAAGGCTACTTAATGGCTACCAAGGAAGAAAGCACCGACATGAGTTGGATTAATACTGCAAAATTAACACTTACTCCCTTTGAACTAATGGAAAAATGGATGAGAAGTAATGTCAACAACATGCAAGATCTGGAGCATGGTCGAGGAGCAGGCGGGGTATGTCGATGGTTTGGAAAAGGCGTTTTGGGCATGTTCAAGATGTTTTATCTCCCAGTTCATTGGCGTGAAATCACTCTATCTGATGAATTAACCCTAATGGAACGGACTGCCTATCAGCTTCTAAGATTGGAGGTGGTTTATGCCCGATATTTTGAACATTATGGCACGATCTTGGCTATAGGATCTTTCACCAGCGCTTTGGTTCTATACTCCATTGCTCTTTGGACCATCAACACAGCTCGCATTATCATCATAGTATGGATAGTAATCTTTGGAGTTTTGGGTTTCTACTTATGGTTAAAAAATGGATGTAAGAGCGGCGATGATGATGAGGGCATTAATCCGTGTTGTTGTTGTTGGCCGTTAGAATGGTTTTACCTGGGATCAGGCTACCTGTGGCAGCTAACATCGCTGATCTTTATTTGGTTGAATGCTGTGGCTGCGAATGATTACATTGGCGTAGATCTAAAGAAAACTCTTGGTGATGCAGTTCAACTTGGCGAGGGCGTCGGTGGTATTCTTGGGAATATTTTCTAAATAAATTCATACAGTCGAGTTTAAAAAAAAATTCATTGTAATTTTTTTGGCGGACGAAGCAATAGCGTAAAAGCACAGGCTATTCCTAGGAGTGGTACATATATCCACCACACCACTCTGATTGCTTGGAGATAGGCAGCCAGAATTGACTGTAATTGTTCTTTTGGAAGTTGATCCAACTCGCTCATATTTCCACCTATTTGTTCAGCCTACCGATGGCATGGTTAATGAGTTAAGAAGGGAGAAATAGTACAAGTTGTGATCCAAGTATGGAAATAAGTCGAGAAGAATAAATACTTTGCAACACGGTATCAGTGACGGCCAGGCCGAGAACACCACCAGTACTCTGCCAAAAGTTAATCAAGGAGATAGTTACAGCCATATCTATTTCAAAGTATAGTTAATAAATAAAGGAAGAGGAAGCAAACCAGCATCGGAAACGGAAGCAATAGAGACCAAAATAATCGTTTCTATGAAAAAACCAACTCCAATTCCAGCCAGGCCGATATAAGCCATTTCTTCCCATTTTACTGCATAACCAATTCTCAAGGCCAGTAACAGGGCAGAGATCATGGTAGTAAAAAAGCCCATAAATATGAAGGATCGGAAATAAACTCTTTTGACTACTATTGAACCTGCGACTACGGAAACAATCACTGCAAAGATCATAAACGTTAGCAGGGATAAGCCACTCCTAGTAGCACTCATTCCACGGACAATCTAACCCCACCCCATCGCAAAATTCACAAAGATGAAGAAAGGAAAAACCTGATAGTAATTGGGAATGTAAATGATAAGACCGTATAAGGGAATTCCGGCAAAGAAAGCTAACAAGCAACTTAACCAAATGTTTCGATTTCGATATAATCTCATTGGCATTAATGGCTCTTTCACTCGAAGTTCCGTGAGGATAAAGCAAGCGGCTAGAAGGACAGCCAGAACAAATAATCCCCAGACTGCAATGTTGGACCAGGGATATTCTTTCATGGCCCATTCCACGCAGAGTAGTAAACAGAGCACAGATCCAACCAACAAAACAGTCCCAACTACATCCACCTTTTTCAGCTTGGATTTGATGGAACCAGTCGGTGTGGGCAGCTTCAAGGTAAAGGCTAAGATTGTCACTAAGATGCCACAAAGCGGAATATTTATCCAAAAATTCCATCTCCAATTAATCGCATCGGTAAGCCAACCTCCCAACAGAGGGCCAATAATGGAAGAAAAGATGTAAACGGAGCCAAACATTGCTTGATATTTCCCCCTAATCTCCAACGGAACCAAATCGGCGATTATGATGTAAGTTAGGGCGTATAAACCACCACCTCCAAGTCCTTGCAGAGCTCTACCGCTAATCAACATTAACAAGCTTTGGCTAGCACCACAGACAACGCTGCCAGCAGAAAATATAAATAAAGCAAAGAATAGCACGACTTTTCGGCCAAAAATATCAGAAAACTTTCCGAAGGTCGGCTGAAAAGTATTCTCGGTCACAAAATAACTTGTTGCTACCCAAGTAACCTGGCTTAAAGAGTTGAAGGAAGTAGCAATGGAAGGAAGAGCGGGGGCAATGATGGTCATGTCCAAGGTGGCTAGTAACAGAGCCAAAGCAAGTCTATTCCACTCCAATAAATAAAGTCAAAAAGTAAGGATTTACCCAAAAAAGATTGGGATAAATTCCCGAGAATTGAAGTTAGGAACATTGTTGGCTTTTTCCAAGGTATTTTCGTCAAGTGGAGGATTTGACCTATTTTGGGTTTAGAGCAACCAAGGGAGAGATGTTTACTTTGTTAGAGAAGAAGTCTCTGGTTTTGGTTCATGAAAATTTGGGGATGATAAAAGTGATGGTGTGTGAGTTTCTAGTGTCAAAATAGTTGGAAAGTCGGTCATAATCCAAGTCAAGTTTTAGAAAGGTGTGATCATCATTATTTGCCGCCGATGTAACGGTTTCATAACTTTGGTGGAATTCAATGATTGCACAGAATTCGTAAAACTACAAAATGGCTATCTCAATGTAGACAAATCATGGATATACCAGGGAAGTTTTGGAAGAGAGTGGAAGTAAACCTGATCGAAATATGACCTCTAATCAATCAAACACAAAAAGAATAATTAATTCAGTAATTAAGGGAGGAGAAAATCCCATCATCAATCTTCTTCGTTTCTCTTTTCTTCCCCCTTCAAGGACGCATAAATTTACTTCTTTCTCTCTTCAACTCTAATTTAGTCTTTATTAATATGCTTCATTCTCCTCCTCTTCCTGTTGTTCGTCCAGAACTTCCTTCGTTATTGCCTGCGCCTAATACCGTTTCTTTCTACCGATCTCCAAGTACTCGAGCTCGATTACGCTCATCCTCAGACCCCAGTCGCCCTGATGCTAGAGTGGTTTCTCGAGCTTATTCAACAACCCCGCAGCAGAGCTGTGCCGCCGAACAATTCAATTCGCCACATTCCACGTCGACTACCGATGTCTCAAGACCAAGAAAGAGCCCCTTGTTAAGAGTTTCAACATTACAACAGAATTCTAGCGCTATTATTAAAGATGACTATGCTAGCATGCTTACTAGAAGTTTGTGGAGATGTGAGAGGGTTCGTGGGCTAAGTCTGTATGCGCACTTGGTGGCTGCTAATGAGATCTCTGCTTCTCAGTTGGATCAACATTGGAGGATCCAGGAAAAGTTGAAGAGGTTTTTTGGAGAGGTTCCTATCATGGATGTCTCCATCAGCAGCATTCTCTCACAACGAGTAAGAGCTCTGGTGCATGCAAAGATTCCTTTGGCATATTTCTTGAGATTTCTTTTGGACGAATATTGTGCGGAAAACTTGGTAAGTCCTTCTCTTTATAGGAGAGGCTAAAGCGAGTAGTTTTGTTATTTGGAGATTCTTAATTTTGAGAGACACGATTTTACTTCTTTAACCTTCCAAAAGCGAGCAGCTAATCAAATAGTCGCAGTGTTTTTGGAATCTTCTTCTTTACTCGAGGTGAACATTTCTCACCAACAACGCAAAGCAGCGGCTGATATTATTGCCCGTTGCAATGACGCCAAGAAGCTTTCCACGGTATTCGTGCCAATAAGGAAGGCCTTATTAACGCTAATGGAAAGTATTTACCGACGTTTTGAAGAATCAAGTTGGTTTAAGCAAATGTGTAACGATTTAAATGGAGAGTGCTCGGTTTTTGGAGCACTGCAAAGCAAAGTCGCAGCCGATATGCTGAAATCCTGGCTACCAAGTGGTAACGAGCCAGATTTCCATGGATTAAACGACAATGGTGATGGCGCGATTTCTTATTTTCCAGGAGATATAAACTCTTCCGAAATTATGCAAACTTCAGACTATTACATCATAGTCAGTGAACTAGTAAAGGAATTTTGTTCAAAGATCCTCGCCTTGGACACTACCACGGTAGATGGAACAGGAGCAGGGATACCACATTCCCAGTCCGAAGTAACCTTGACTCCATCGACGAGATCTACGACAAAGTCAGGATCGCCGTTACGGAAGGTGCAAAGTGCGATTGACACGAAGTCACTCTTTGGTAAGATGGCAAGGAAGAAGAGCGCGGTTGTATAGCGATTTTGCTATTCCAGCGGGGTGAGGTGGGGATAGATATTTTTGACACAAACACACATACATATTTGGACAAACGCATTAACAGGAAAAACCATCCATAAATAAATTTATAACTTTTAGCCCTCTCTGTGAAAAAGGAAAAAGACTTTAAACGTGACCGCGTTCAGGCCAAGAATAAATTAAATATCTCACCAATCAGACGAGACGTAGGACTAAAACAGAAAAGTGTGGAGGTGGTGTAACTTCCCAAAACGGACAACCTTATCTCAGGCAACATCGCACAAACTCTGATTTGAGGTATAATTTGAAAGTCCAAGATTTGACTATCTCTTGGCCACGTCTTCATGGTACTGTTGTTATTACTGTACTATCCTTCTTCTTCTTCTTCTTCAAGTTGCTTACTAAGTGGGGTGGGCGTAGAAGGAATATGCTGGAACAAGCACCAATTCCTGGAATGTACAAAGAATGTGAACTTTGTGGTGAAGAATATCCCAATTCTTGTTTCTTCACTTCTTCTTCTTCTTCTGTACAGTGTAGTCATTGTTATTGTAAGGTTTGTCTTGAAGAATATGTCCTAGCTTTTATCTCAAAGACTACTACTACCACTATTCCTTGTCCTATATATCCTTGTCGTTGGAACCTAGACTTGAAGCAAGTTCCAATAAGTGCAGAAACCTATTCTGACTATCTGGACTGGTACTTTTATTGCTCTTTTTCAGTGCATTCAGCACTTTCTACACCACCACCACCATCACCATTGCAGCAAGAAGAAGGAACAATGACAGCAGTAGAGGACAGTGTAGAGTGGTCTTTTGTTGGCCTAAGCGAGGAAGAAGGAGAAGAGGAAGTGGAGTGGCTACGCATGTGGTGTAAGATGATAAAGAATATCTTTTCAAAGTGAGACAAAAGTGGTTTATTTCAACAGGGAACTGGTAAACCTTTCCTTGGCAGTCTGATAGGCCTGCATCAGGGTCTTTTCCCAGTTAAGGCAAATCTCAAGGCAGGAGGAATTACCTGTTCAGCCATGGCCATTTCTGCTGAATCATAACCTCGTTTGGACACTCGAGCGACAATTTGATTGGGCTCCACTTCCAGCACAATCCTATTTGGGATTAGCGCCATTTCCTTTTTCAACAACCTACCCATCATCCAAAGTCTCATCCAATGCCAAAATCACCAAATCATAGTTTTCTTGAAAGGTTCGCTTTTCCAGGCCTGGTTTGACCAACTGTGACAGCGACTCGGTAAAGGCAGACAACACACTCGCCAACAGTAATTCATTCTCCTCTGCATCGCCAATAACATAAAATGTCACATCTCCCATCGTCTTGTAACAAACCACATGTCGTTCCAACAACGCAATCTCCGCTTTTTCCCTCCTTTTCGCTTAATCTTAACAACAGGACTTACTGTTGGATCGCTTTAGCTTGTCATGCAAGAGTTTCTCAAAGGCCTTTTGATCTTTGACAGTTTTGTACTCTGCAGTAGAAGTCTTGTAATACTTTGCCAAAAGGCGTTGGCCTTCAGAATCAAGCACAATGACTGCTTTCACCGTGTACAAGGAAAGGTTCATCTGCTCTTCTTTTTCCGTAGAGTCCACGTGATTCAAATGTTTCGATCACTCTTACGATTTTCCCCAGCCACGCCCAATCCACTTTGGAAGTTGGGCAAATTGAACCATGTAGCCATAGCAGTTCCCAATCTCCAACAAGCATCAGACTTTTACAAAAATGTCCTAGGTGCCAAGGTTAGCGAGAGCGTTGCCCTACCTGACCATGGTGTGTATACCGTATTTGTGGATCTGGGTAATTCCAAACTGGAGTTGTTGCATCCGTTGGGCGAAAAGAGTCCTATTAACAAGTTTCTGCAAAAAAATACTGCTGGTGGATTACACCATGTCTGTTTGGAGGTGGAAGATATTCATCAATCTGTGGCGGATTTGACCAAAAAGGGAATCCGTGCGTTGGATCCTGAACCTAAAATTGGAGCGCATGGGAAACTGGTGGTGTTTTTACATCCCAAGGATTGTCAGGGCGTGTTAATTGAATTGGAACAAGTTTAACTCCCTCTCTCTCTCTCTCTCCCTTTGTTTCGCTCTATTGTGTTGTGTCTGTTGAAACATGACTTTTCCCATTCTTTACAAATTCTCTTCTCTTGTAAAAACCAATATTTCTCCTCCAGTATGTATTTCTCCCCTTCAATATTAGTGACATGTTAATAAGGTCAAAGCTGAATCGTTAAATGCTCAAGTGAACTTCAATCATAACCTCTTGGTATATCCACTTCCTCTCTCTAATTCAGTCGGTCCATTTTGGGTTGAATAGGGAAAAAAATGGGATTTTACCTTTGAGAATCAAATCTTGGAGGATTACAAGTCTTACCTCAACGATGAGGCTCAGCGTTTAGAAAAGATGGCCAAATGGGAATCCTTTAAATCTCGTCACCAAGTACCACTCCCTCCTTTCCTTTTCTCACCTACTCGCACATAGAATAACCCTGGAGAGGGGGAAATATCCTCTTTTCCCTTACTACGACCAACTAATGTAGGTTCAAGCGGATTTGTCGATCCCGTCAGTGTTTCACATCAAGGTTCGCCGTACAAGCCAAATACACCGATTCAAGTGCCTTTAAAGGATGATCAACAGTTGAACCTTTCTTTGGTGCCTGCAGAGCTATCTGAGCCTTTTGTCCTGATCTCTGGTCCTTCTACCTCTTCGCTGACCTCGTTGCCAGTACCTACTGAAGCTACTTCTACCTCTTCAACAATGGCTTTTCAACAACAACAACAGCAGCAGCAGCAGTCACCATTGTCATATCGTGAAATATTCCGTAAACCAACAAATAAATCCGCCTCAGCTTTGTTGAATGTTCTGGAATCTTCTATACCAGCAGACGTAGATCCTCAAGGTTTGCAAGAATTAACAGCAATGGGATTCCCAAGAGATGATGCTATCAATGCATTAAAGAGAGAACAGGGAGATGTATCAAGAGCGGCTCATTGGTTGTTAGACAAGAGAAGTAATCAATAAAATCAACTTTATTCTGTTCCAAAATATCGATCTACCCCTTGCGCTGTAATCTCTAAAATTGAGGCTAATACCGGCAAAATTTCCGATTCCTGGAATAATGTAGAGATTCTCCACTGCCAAGGAAGGATCCACTGCGGAGGTGACAATCCTTACCTTGGGAAAGGCAGCAACAAGAGCTTGTAACCCCGGTGGTGCTGCTAGAAAGCACAAAAAGATGATCTTTGATTCTTCCACGTCGTGATCCAAAAGAACCCTGATCGCCATCATTGCCGCTGCGCCTGTGCCAATCGTAGCATCCTATCTTGGTAGTCATATTTGTACAGTAATAAGCCATACCATTAATAAAACGTGCATTTCATTAACATTAACTGGTAAATTACAGTAATGCAACTGAGGTTCTCCAGTACGTGGATCAGTTTGAATTAACAAGTTGCCCAGGGTAATGTCTTTGCAAGTGGCTCTTAAGCTTTGTTCCATCGTACTTCCTGCTCTTAATATCGAGACTCCACATATTTTCTTTGCACGATTAATTAATCCCTGGTAACAATACCTCGGTGTAGAATGAATAGCCCTGATAGGTTAATCCCGTGGGTGTGGTTACTTCGCACTCCAAGAATGGCAACTCCGCCAGTGCTCTACTTGATTACTCCCCGATAATCCCCTAGAAGCTAACCTTTCCACCACTAACGTAGCTAATCGGTTGGCATAAAAAATAAAATCATCTCTTTTTGCCTGTTGATCTCGGATTATTGTGTGTAATCCCTACAAATATTGGTCAATCACGCACGGTCAAGTAAACAAACAATAGTTTGAGGCGTTTGTTTTAACTGGATAACTTGTGATAATTCATTAACTGCTGGTGGCTTAGTAAGCGCCAATTCGGATCGGATTGAAAAGTATCGTTCATTCAATTGACGCTTCACCAAACGGCTAATCATGTCAATTGCCACGAGATTATCCAAACCCCTAGGAATGATCTTTTGTAGATGGAAAACTAATTAGAAAACAGAAAACTTACCACATCGGCATTTTTTATGGTGGCATGGATAAACGTGTCATAATTTGGCTTCACAAATCTTGTGTACTGATCCAAAACGCCTGCAATATCTCTTCCTCGTTCACAGATATCCCTTTTCACTATGTAGTTGTATTAGTAGCCATTACAACAATAGGAGGTACATCTTCGAGCTAATCGGATATCAGCATCAGTGTCCACAAATAGCTACTCTTTTAATTGAATGTTTATAAGATTCGCACCTTCAAGTCAAGGATATCATTAATCCGAGGATCATGCAAAGCAAAAATTCCCTCAAAAACAACTACATTTGCCCCATAAAGGGTTTTTACGTTGGATTGACGCGCATGAGTCTTGAAATCATAAATAGGCACTTGAACTCTTTTCCTATTTCCTTGCTTTGTTATCACATCAGCACTCTCCAACTACCCTTGTTTCATCTGCACTAGTGTTTCATAAAGAAGGTCAATGTCAAAGGCATTAGGACAGTCAAAATCGTGTAAACTGATACTTTAGCATTCTGATGGGGGCAAGTAGAGGGTACTTTTGATAGGCTCTTTTACTTTGTTCTGGCGTTAATACCTTATAAAAAGAATCCATAGATAATAAAACCACCCAGGGAACATTTAATTCGGCGATAATTCGACTTTTCGCAATAATGTCAATTGCAGCCTCATACTTGGAGAAGGTGACTTACTCTGCTACGCTGGTTTTACCACTAGCACTTCCGCCTTTTATTTGGTTAGTGGCCTGAACAACAAAGGGAGAAGCTACCAGTAATGCCAATCATGTAAACCTGCGCATTTGTCCCATCCACTCTTTTGGACACAGCAGTTGCTTTTAAGAAAGTAGAGATATTACCTGTACCAAGGGCTATATAATGTTAATTAATATGCTCAATTATGGGAAAGGTTATACCCTCTTCCTTCGTTTGATAATTGATGTCGAGAATTCGTCATTGAAGGAAAATAAATATTTACAATCAAAATATTTTCCACATTGTCGCATTAACTGACACATTGGCATATTCTTGAAATTTGACATTTGAGCATTCAATGTTACATCTTTGGGGCTTGAATAGAGAGGATTTAGAAGTACTGTAAAAGGTTTGATATTATTCCTCAATCTTTTTGGAGACAGTTTGGGCAAATACACTCCACACCACGCTCACTCTGTGCTACATTTGAACAACTCCAAGTCTGAATCTACTGAAACATTCCAAGAACATGGTATTAAATAATCTTGGTGGAATCGCTGGTTGATATTTTACATTGGATTAACATGAGGTCGAAACTCGACTTTTGGAGCTTCTGTTTCGCTTGTGTAATAAACAAACTGGGGTTAATTTCTGAATCGGACAACTAATAAAGTGCTTCTTTCTACTTGGCATTTTCCCACCAGTACGGGTCATTACCATAGTGTCGTAAGGAGTTGACGCAGGTGAGAAGGTCAGCATTTTTGCAGATGTATGATGCTGTGATAACCAATTAGCAGTGCGATAATGGTACAAATTAAAATTGATTGATCAAAACATGACGAGTATGTTGTGGCCCATATTTCGGCTTGCATTCACCTCTCACACAAATTATGTTGCTTCCTTCTCAAATCCAACTTACTCGCATTACCACTGGTGTTTTTAATACTCTCTCCATAATTGCCTCTCTTGTGGTCATCATTCTTTACATTGTGGCTAGAAGTAAATATCCTCATTTGGTCAATCGTGTTTCCCTCCGTTTAACCGTTGCGGCCTCCACCGCAGATTTAATATATTCCGGCTTTCAGATTCTCAATACAAGCATCTCCTACTCAACTTCTCTATGTCATTTTAGCGCCTGGGGATATCTATTCTTCAGTCTTTTACCCTCGTTATTTGTATTTTCTCTGGCATTAAATCTACAGTTGGTAGTATTACACGGTAAAAGGAACACTGCTAATCTGGAGAAATGGTATTATGCGGTGCCTATTACGATCTCGTTGAGTTCCTCCTTTATTGCTTTATTTGGCGGCTTTTTTACCTGGCCCTCTGCTTCAAACAACACTTGTTGGTTCATCGAAGCCACTTTTCACGAAAGTTCTTATTGGCAGTGGATTTTACTTCATTCTTGGATTGTAATATCTGCAGTTTATGGTCTGATCATAGTTGTAGCCGTATCTATTTATTTATGGAGGGAGAAGCTTTCCCTTGATGCATCAATTCGATGGGATGTTAACCACTCCGATTCTAGCACTGTATTGGATATTCGACAAACTTATCGTAGGTTGAAAAGGCAACAAGAGTTGAGCTTCACCATTCGAAGAATCCTTCTTTATCCCCTGGTTCCTATAGTTTCCCAATTCTTCCATCTTACCTCTGACATTATTGTCCTTGTTCAACACGGAACGATTTTCTGGGTCTTGTTTATTGGCATGGCTGGTGCTAGCCTTCAGGGATTTCTAAATGCTTGTGCATTTTCTGTGGATCCCGCCATGACTGCCTTGAGAAAGCAAATGCGAAAACGAAGTTTCGAAGCAGGAACACTTGATGACCCAGAGAGTGGCTCCTTTGATTCTAAGCCACTCGATGCTTCTACTGCTGTCATCATGGTTGATGATTCCGATAACACGATTACTAACCCGCCTCAAAAACAAACTCTTCGATCATACATATCCGTACCAAAGTTAAAAGAATTTACAGCTAGTTTAAAAAACAATATTAAAGTTGGAAATCGTACAAATCTAAGGACTTCCTTGTCTGTGCCCGAAAACCTGAACGCAGAACAATTGGGAATTTATGAATCCAGGGCAAGCAATACGTGGGATTGGATCTACCAACTGGATAGCAATCTTTCAGTCTCGGAAAATCGAGAAATCATGACACTCAACCAAATCCGCGAACAATTGTAACCCATGCTCATTCATACTCTGGATATTCATAAATAGTTGGAACTTCGGGAAGGGAGATCAAGTTTATTTTTATTTAATTTTTATTCCAAAATAAAAATGCTTTTAGAATTAAATTATTTGGTGTATTCGCTACAACAACAACAACATTGTGAGAAAGTCAAACAGTTGAACGCAAGTGAAAAAAAACACCATGAATATACCTGCTGGTCAACTTCCAAAGCCCACGGTAATCTGGGAAAATGATCAAAAAGTCTGGTCTCAAGGACCATTTCGAACCTTATCTGGTGATTCCATACCATTGGCAAGTTCACAGTACATTGCCATAGATGAGGGTTGGTGTGGTGTATTGGGACCCGAATAGACTAACGAATGGTTAGGAAATTGTTCACCCAGGTTTCTTCGACCATCGCTTTATGGTATTCCCTCGAATGAGGCCCTGTTGGCTACGTCTTGTTTACCATTTACCTTGACGACCAGACCTTGTGCACCACTTGGACCAAACGAGGTTATTTCTTAACTTCTTCTGTGCTAATTGGGAGGGATATAGACTCCTATCCCTTGTATAAATGTCAAGGAGTTGGGTCCTTTACGCTGCAGTAAATGTCTAGCCTATGCCAATCCATATACCCGGTTTGTGGATTATGGAAAATCAATGATTTGCAACCTTTGTGGCATTGAAGCTCTTGGTAAGCTTTTTTTTAGGAAGGAAGAGTAAGCTTATTTAGGGGTAATTAGTACCGGAATCCTACTTTTGTAATGCTGATGCCACAGGAAGACGATTGGATCAAGATCAACATCCCGAGTTCAAGTTTGGAACGGTTGATTTTATCGTTGATAAGGTAATCCCTTGCCTTGGACTCTTTGCTTGAGAGTTTAGGAATTCATTGATAATCCATACGAAGGATATTACTCGGTTATTTTCAACATCGATGTTGGTCGATTGGCCGTGGCTGATCATAAACGATTTTCCTTGATTTGTTCTACCATAGCAGAATTTGTTAAAGATGTAATGGCGAATACTGCTGTTTCTTATAGAGTGGGACTTGTCACAATGGATACAAATGTCCATTTTTATAAATTTGCCGTTGGTTACTATTAGCATTGAAAATAAGCTAACATCAAAAACAGCGCAATGATCAGCCTGCAGAATTATTGGTGGTTTCTGACATTGATGATATATACCTGCCTACTTGTAAGGGGCTCTTGGTAGATCCAAAAACTCATGGGTAATTTTCCCTTTATTACTTGGATTAATGTGCGAGCTCCAGGTCAGCATTATTAAAAACTCTGGAAGTTCTCCCCAAAGTATTCCTTGATAATAAGAGTTTTGGTTGTAGCTTTGCTCCGGCCATTGAAGCTG
Source organism: Zoophagus insidians (assembly GCA_004114325.1). Classification (NCBI taxonomy): domain Eukaryota; kingdom Fungi; phylum Zoopagomycota; class Zoopagomycetes; order Zoopagales; family Zoopagaceae; genus Zoophagus; species Zoophagus insidians. The sequence continues at coordinate 29,801 of QZWR01000004.1, forward strand.
CCATGAAAATATCAGCAAGTTTTTCCTTTACCTTCTTAAAACCTTACTTTTCTGACTGAATAGGGTCGAGGAGGGAAAATTGTATCCTTTTTATCTTCACTTCCTACTGGTCCTGGAAGCATCCTTAAGAGAAAAGATTTAAACCTGATCAATAGCGGTGGTGAAAATGAAAAAGAATTATATAAACCTCAAACGGATTATTATTCAAAGTTGGCGGATAAATGTGTAGAAAAGAGCGTATCAGTTGAGTTGTTCACCTTTCCGTCAGATTTTATGGATTTTGCCACAATTGGTAATTATCACTGAGGTTGCTTGTGTTGATGTTGCCTTAGGTGAGCTACCCAAGCTAACAGGCGGAACGCTATTTCGTTATACCTGGATGGAGTCACATGAAGAATTGCTTGGTGATTTGCGAACGGCTTTTCAATTAGAAGGATTTGATGCCCAATTTGTGGTTCGTTGTTCCAATGGTATTATTTCGCTACTGATCTAGTTACTCACAACATATCGTTTAGGAGTTCGTCCATTTGAATATATCGGACATTTCTTGGAAAAAGCAGGTCATACTGTTTTTATTTCCAGCATTGATGCTCATACGACTATTACGGCTTCTTTGGTGTTTGAAAAGTTGTTGAAGGTTGAAGATGGATGCTACTTTCAAGCTGCTCTATTGTATACGGCCATGAATGGAGAACGAAGAATAAGGGTGCATAATTTGAAATTGGAAGTGGTGAACGAGATCCATCGAGTTTTCCGATTGGCAAACTTGGAAGCAACAATTACTTTCCTTGCCAAAGAAGCCGTTCGAGTAGCACGTCAAGGTTCGGTCAATGAAGTTCGGGAAAAGTTGACCGAAAAGTGTATAAACATCTTACTTGCCTACCGTAAGGAATGTGCAACGGGATTTTCACCAAACCAGGTAAATTCCCATTGCAGTGAATGAATAATGTGGCGGATGTAGTTTGTACTGCCCGAGGTCTTTAAACTTCTTCCGATTTATTTATTGGCACTTTGCAAAACTGCTGCACTTCATGGAAAAATCACCGATATTGATCATCGGATTTGGTGTATGGATAGGATAGAGGGAATCTCGACTGAAAGGTTATTACCACTTCTTTATCCCAGGATTATACCCTTGCATGATCAAGTAACACCTATCAATTTAAAGCATTTCAGAATTAATGGCATGTTAGTTGATTGCAGATGAATGCAACCTTACTGATTTAAAGCCCATAGCAGCTTCCTTTACCAAGTTTCTATCAGATATGGCTTATTTGATGGATAATGGAGAAAAAGTCTATTTATGGTTGGGGTCGGAAATAGCAGCTTCATTTATGGATGGCTTGGGAGTGGCGAATACTACGTTTTTCCTGGTAAGTAATTATTGAATATAATGGTGGGTGATTAAAGGTGGAATAGTCTTGTCGTTGTCAAGTTGACCAGGAAAACCCCAAAATCCAACTATTAAATTGGTACTTGGAAAGGTTGAACCGATATCTAGGGATAAAGAGAGCAGGAGTATACATTGTCGGGGCTGAAAGGACAACATGGGAAAGTTCCAACATATTTGTAGAGGATGCTATTACTGATTCGGTTAATTATGAGGATTACTTGAGTGCAATTCATCAACGAATTTATAACGAAGTAATTAAAATTAAAAGATCATCGCGTGACATATTTGATAGATCCGAACCAGCCTTCAAAACCGAGCAACTGGGGGATTTACGCCAAGATGGCAACAATGGTATTAAGGCCAATTGTCAAGAGCAGTTTTACAAATACAGCTTCATTTCTTTTATGTCTTTTTCTGTGGAAACCAATTCTACGCCAGTCTCCAAGGCTTGAGCCAATAATTTTGCTTGTTCTTCACTAATGTTTTCTTCCTTTGAACAATCATAAGAGAAGGAGAGAGTAGTTACCTGATGAATGTGGAGTAGATCATCCGTTAAAGCATCGGTCAACTGAGCCATATACATTTTTCTAAAGTTTACTCTTAAAGTCTGCAAGTTTTGTTCACTATCTACTGATTCTTCCTATTCATCCCCATTAGCCTCAAGCTCATAATGAAGGGGGGGGGGAGAAATACCGAGGAAGAGATTGAAGAAAGAGATTGTTTTACAATCAAGTTGATTTTTATAATCTCGCGCCATAATTGATGATTGACCAAATTTGCCGGGTTTTCCATCAAAAGATTCTATCAAATCCAGGGGAGTTGAAGTTTAGCGAGGCAGGGAGGGAGAGAGGGGAAACCTTGAATATTGCTTGTTTATCCAAATCGTCTTGATCATCAGGGTGGGAGGGGGTTTGGTTGAACTTTTGACAAGATCTTTGCAAGAGATACAAGGACCGTAGAGTAATTTCGGCCAATTTATCCAATACTGGTTCACTCTCTTCTTTACTACCCAACTTTGCCATTACTTGCCAGGGAAATTCGTCAACCTGGGCCAAAGTAGCATCCAAGGCAGAGGTTAATTGATCAAACTTGGACATTTTTGCACCAGTCCCGTGATCTTGAATTGTATTGACCTAATAATTCTAAATTTAATTAAATAAGCAAACACCCACATGTTACATTTATCAAGGGATAATTTGTTGGTTGGTGGTGATGGTTGTTTTGCCTAGTGGTGCTTCTAGGGGTGGTGCTACTCGAGGTGGTGGTTGAGAAGGTGGTATCAGGGTGAAAACTAATGTCAATTACGACGTCACTGGCAATGAAATTAAATTTATTTTGGAAGAGAGTTTCCAAAAACAATTGCGATTAAAATCAACGTGTTCATCCAAGAAATGCCAAGTCATTGACAACATTGAAGTCCATGTTTCAACAATGGTTGTATTCTCTTGACTTTCCTTGTTGGATTGGATCTTTGTTGCACTCCCTTCATTTTTTCTTCTTTTGCATTAACAACAGCTATAGATGTTGAGAGTGGTTGGGGGTGGAGAAGGAGGGCCAAAAAGAATTGACAAACTGCATACAGGGTTAAAAAAAAGTTTCATGCCCTGATAAGAATTGGCCATGATTGATGACGTAACACTCCACGTGGCACACCTCTCAAATGTCCAACAAGTTCTGGGGTTATAATTTGCTGTTTCTTCTTACTTTCCACACTTATCGGTAACGGCCCTCCCTCTACGCACACTCTCTCCCCACCACAACACTAAGAATAAACTTTTCCAGCTTTTCCCTACACTTTCTCTTTACCAACCTTTTGAAACGACTTTCCTCATAAACTATGGTCGCTAACAAGCTTTTCATTGCTTCTTTCCTGCTCGCTCTCGCCCACGTTGCTTTCGCTGGTGGTGCTGAAGCTGCTGCTACTCCTGCTGCCAACCCTTACGACTACAACACTAAACCTGCTGCTGGTGATAAATACACCGGTTATGCCACTACTCCTGCCCCTGCTCCCGCCCCTACCTACAGTGGTGGTGATCAAGGTGGTGACAATAAGACTTATGGTGGTGACAACGGTGGTGATAAGACTTATGAAGGTGATAAGGGAGGTGATAAGACTTATGGTGGTGGTGATCAAGGCGGTGACAAGACTTATGGTGGTGGTGATAAGGGAGGTGACTCTTATGGTGGAGATAAGGGAGGTGATAAGACTTATGGTGGTGATAAAGGAGATGATTCCTATGGCGGTGACAAGGGTGGAGATGACTACAGCGGTCACAAGGGGGGTGACAACTATGGTGCTGATAAAGGTGGAGATGATTACAGCGGTCACAAGGGTGGTGATGACTACAGTGGTAGCAAAGGAGGAGATGACTACAGTGGTAGCAAAGGAGGAGATGACTACAGTGGTAGCAAGGGAGGAGATGACTACAGTGGTAGCAAAGGAGGAGATGATTATGGTGCCGATAAAGGTGGTGACTCCTATGGTGAAGAAGGTGGTGACGATTATGGCAGCAAAGGAGGAGATGACTACAGCGGCAGCAAAGATGCTGATTACTCTGGCGGTAGCAAGGGTGGTGATAGCTACGGTCATGAAGACTATGGCGATGACAAGAGCTATGGTGGCAACGATGATGACGAGGAAGAATACTGCGAAGAAGATGAAGACGATTACGGCAATGGCGACTATGGCTATGGAAAGACTCCTTCCCCATCTCCCGCTCCTGGCAAATGCACTTCCGCTCAGTCTTGCAGTAAGGACGGAGAAATGAAGTGCTGTGGACAAGGATTTACCACATGCGATCACGGCAAGACTGTTTACCGTGCTTGTGGACCCGGAACTTACTGCCGTATGGCTCGTGGTCAGCTTGTGTGCGACTATGAGAAGAATGCCCACGCTCCCAAATGCAGCAGTGAGGGTGCTATGAAATGCAATGGTAGCAAGAAGTTTGATACCTGCGATAACGGCGTCTGGGTAACTCGTGACTGTGCTCCTGGTGTCGGCTGCAAGAACAACCGTTGTTAAGGAAGAGTGTTTTACGAGAAGCGAAATCATGTTTCCTAAAAATTAGAATTTTTCAAAATTATGTACGTTAAATTGAAAATCATTAAGCATGCACATTTCTCTCTCCTTTGTTCTTTCCACTTTGTCTCTCCCAATTCCCGACCATCCACAAAACATGACCAGTATTACTGAAGTTGGTATGAGTGAGTTGTTGACCAGTGGCATTGCTGAGTTGGGAATCACCAGAATTGAGAAAAAAAGTGTGTTGAAACTAGTTATTGAACCTCCTCAAGATGTGGCGATTTGTTATACTGGTCCTTTTACTCTAACCCTAGGGATAGATTGTTTGGTAGTATTCGGGGGCCTAGCGGTAGGGATCAGCTTTAGAGGCATTCTTAATGATGTCAACTGTGAACTTGACCCGGCATTATTTTACCAAGGTATCAGATATCAGCTTTGTCCTGATGAACACCAGATTTACTATTGTTTGTGGTTATCTTCTTTTTCCAAGAAGGCCATCATTGACGCCAAGGTGGAGCTTTGTAAGGAAGATGTCAAACAACATCAGCTTTGGCTATTAAGAGAAAAGATATCGGGAAAAGCAGTTGAAGGAAATGGCGCCAAGGTTTGGAGGGTTTATTTGAAACATCTCCTTAAAGAACAACTTGAACTCACTGTATTGACTCGTAATAAGAAGAATGCAATTGAGGCCGGGAAAATCATGGAATTGGAAATGGCTGCAGTACATTTGATGAAAGTTCCCTTCAAATTCATCATCAAGAAATTTCAACCACAAAATGAAAAGAGGTTGTTGGTTGAGGGAGCAATTGAACAAGCTGAAGAAGGATTACCAAAGCGTAAAAAAATATCTTCTGATTTAGAGGTTGAAGTGGCAATTACTAATGAGAAACCTGTCAGATCTTTTGTACCAAGGACTGGACAAGTACCAAGAAGAAGAGTGAATTTCTCTAAAGGTTTCTAAAGGTTCATATCTATTTGACCTTATATCTAATGGTTGTTGTTGTTGTGGTGGTGGTGGTGGTGTGGTAATAAAACCCTTTCACAACCTTTTTTGTGTTGCACGTGAATTTGCGGCAATAGTGATTTTGTATATGGTTTAGCTCACGTGCCTTCTCGAGGTTTAATCTAACCACAATACACACTCACTCTCACTCACAAGAAGAACAAAAGCAGCATGACCAGCCACGTTGAACGGTTTGTTTTTTAAAGGGTTAAAAGAGTCCTGAAGTGTTAGGGTTTCTTTATTTAAAAAATTCCTTATTATTCAGAATCCGCTAAAACCAGAGTACGTCGATTTGGTCGAATTCCGACGTCAATGTTTTCTTGGTAAGTCCTTTTTTTCCAAGGGGTATTGGTGGACATTTTCTTTTTAGGAATTCCTGATGAACCTGGCATGCGTGCTACTTGTTGGAAGGTAGTATATCTTTACTTACTCCCTCTGACTAGGCTTAGCTTTTATTGGGATATTTACCTTTAGATAAACAACTTTGGGAAGCTCAGTTATTTGAGCGTCGTTCAAATTATTTGGTATTTCCCCCCACCCTTTCCCATTGTGTTGATAATTCTCTCCCTTTTTTTAGGAATTGGTTAGAGAAGTTTGTTTTTCGGCTAATGCAGTATCCCGTTATTCGCTGGTTGTTAACTAAAGAGTGGGTAGAAACGAGCAGAAGATGATCAATTATATCAACAAATAAGAAGAGATGCTAGAAGAACTCTGCCTGCGTTCTCCTTGTTCCAAAGTCCAGTGCGGGAATCTCCCTTATCACCTCTTACCGCCTCAAGACCAATGTCACCCTCTTCGTCAATCTTTAACCCAGACCATGAAGATATGCCCGACTTTTACAACTGTCATAGTAGGGCCACTTCAATGGGAGATTGCTTTTCTCCTCCCCTCCCAGAGCAAAACATCATGAGTTGTCTTGCCTTTGATGATGAACATCAACCCGCCAAGGATTGTTCACTTTCTACCAGTCTTACCTCGGTGCATACGGACAATTATTCCGAAAACTTTGTCAACATTCCCTGGCCTCCCGCATATGAAGATGGTTCTTCTTTTGCTGCCTATTTGCTAAAGGACGAGGGAAAGCCCCCTGCTACTGCCATGGGCTTCAACCATGGCACGACCAGGTCAGCCAAACAAGCCTTGAAACTACGACAATCCTCAGAATTAATGACTAATAGACCGCAAACTTCTCCTTTGCTTTCTAGTAATTATCGTTCTGACATGCATTGGGAAGTAGTTGAGCGGATTCTTTTCATGTATGCCAAGCTTAATCCCTTGGTGGGATATGTTCAAGGGATGAATTGTTTGATAGCTCCCATATATTGGCTATTTGCTAATGATCCTGACCTGATGAATCAAGGTATTTTCTGTGATGGGCTATTTGATAAAGATGTGACTAATTCGATTTGGCTAGCTCATGCTGAAGCTGATGCATTTTTCTGTTTTAGCGCTTTAATGTCGGATGCTAGAGATTTGTTTTTGAATAGTATGGATTGTGATCGCCAAAGTGGAATCCATGCAACGCTTTCCAGGCTGGAAACCAGTCTTGAGCGATGTGACCCGGAATTATGTGCGAATTTGGTAGTGCTTTTTGACATGGTACTGACTAGGGGGATTTAAAAAGAAAAGGAAAAATCTTCAACCTCAATTCTACGCCTTTCGTTGGTACATGTGTCTAAGTGCTGCAGAGTGGCCTTTACCAGAAGTGTTTCGAGTTTGGGATTCCTTGTTATCAGACCCTAGTCGACATACCACCAATAACAATACAGGTTGGCCTTTTCTAACTGATCTATGCTGTGCAATGTTATTGTAAGTCCTTTTTCTCCAAGTTCCTTCAATTAAGTTGAAGGCGTTTAGATGTGTAAGAGATCAATTAATTCAAGAAGGATTTGATAATAACATAAAATTATTGCAAGATTATCCAGCAGATAATTTTGATAAAGTGTTGCGTAAGGCTCATCAACTTTGGCAGCATCGTCAACGATATCCAAGCAATGCCTGGTCTTGGGTGGTAATCTTTTCCTCTCTCTCTCTCTCTCTCTCTTTGAATCTAATGAGTGAGCGGGGCAATAGAACAAGATGCCCAAAGTATGGAAATGGTCGGCTAATGCTTCTAATCGGTTAATGGGAGGCCTTCGATTGACCAAATAAGCCCGACACTTTTTTTGTCTTTTTTATTTTGTATTATTACGAGAATAAGTTTAATACGTTCTGGTAGTATTCTCTGCCTCCCATTAATTAATAAATAATATTGCTTCAATCTGATCACATGCACAACACCTTCTCAAATTCAATGCTCAAGTTTACTTCAAGATGCTTCCACCATCCAAGCATCGTAACCAACCATAGCAAGTTTTGACCATTTGGTTGGTGATGACATTTAGAAATGTTACCTCTATTCCAACGTGCACTTGGACAGCCACCAACCAAGATTGCCATAAGGGATGTTCAAGGCAGCCATTCCTACTCTAGATTATTAAAAGATTCCGGGTTGAAAAGTTTAACCTTGTTGGATAACTCTCCGTATATTTTCCCCTTTCTATTGAATTACCAAGGGTTAGTGCACCACGAATAGCATATCTTGGTCCAAATTCTTATGAATATGTCATGGCTCAATGGGCAACTTGGGCTGCTGGAGGAATCTCCCTTCCCCTATGTACGCTTCCCCCCCCATGTACTCTGCTGATGTGCACCCTATGGAATAGGTCCTTCCCATCCTGAAGCAGAATTAGGATACATCCTTAATGATGCTGGAGCGAGTATTCTGTTAAGCCATGTGGATTATAAACAAAAGGCTCAAAGGCTTTCAAGCGAGCTTGGAATTGGCCTAAAAGTATTGGAACATCCCCCCTTCCATTCCAATCAAGTATTGACTCCCCCCCTCTTTACTTGTCATTGACTTGTCATTGATAATGGAGATGGAGTAGGAAACAGTAAATGAGCAAAATTGGATACAACCAATCAATCAAAGCTTGGAAGCGCCTGCTTTAATGATTTATACCAGTGGAACTACTGGTAAGTCGCCCTCTATGTGCCTAGACGCGGGTAGGAAAGCCAAAGGGTGTTCTGCTTAGTCATGCAAACCTGGTGGCTCAAATGGAAGCCATGGAAGAAGCCTGGGCTTGGACTTGCGATGATTTGATCCATCATCCCTTGCCACTTCATCATATTCACGTAAGAAATCAGGATCTTGTTAAAACTCCCCCTTCCACACCAGGGAATTGTTAATGCTTTACAAACTGCTCTTTGGGTTGGTGCTACAGTGGAATTCCCTTCTACTCAGTTCAATCCCGCGGCTATTTGGGAACGTTGGTCTAAACCACCCTATTTCAGCCTGTTTATGGGAGTTCCCACCATGTATGGTAGGAGTTCTTGGGTGGGGAAGGGTGTAACGTCGTGAATTTAGCAAAATTGTTGCAATGTTCACAGATTACCAAGGCAGCAAGATTTGAAGCTTGTAAATCCTTCAGATTGATGATTTCTGGTAGTAGTGCTCTGCCTGTCCCGGTGTTGCAAAGATGGGAACAAGAAACTGGGCATCGTTTGTTGGAACGTTATGGTATGACCGAGACTGGGATGATTGTGGGAGGAGATGCTTTTAACCCCCAAAGACGTGTTCCTGTAAGCCATTACTATATGGGTTAATCTCTCTGGCTGAGCTTAGGGTTGTGTTGGTTGGCCATTTCCCAAGGTTCAAGTGAAATTGTGGAAAGAAGAAGAGCGTATATATGTAGATGCCAATGATGAAGCTGGCGAAATTCACGTCAAGGGACCACAGATATTTCAATCGTAATTATTATCGTTGTCATGGGGTGTAATTGTGTGGGCGTATTCATAAAAGGTAGATATTGGAAACGACCTGAAGCCACCAAAGAAGTATTTACCCAGGATGGATGGTTCAAAACGGGAGATGTAGGCGAATGGACAGAAAAAGGAGGTTTAAGGATTCTTGGCCGTTCCAGCATTGATATAATCAAATCTGCGGGTTATAAAATCTCGGCACTTGACATTGAACGAGAGATTTTATCAGTATCAGGCATATTGGAATGTGCAGTTATTGGAGTGCCTGATGAAATTCGCGGTCAACGACTAGTTGCAGCCATAGTGGTTGATCCAGAAATTATTGGTCAAGATGAAGAGGAAATTTCGGCGGGAATTCGCAAAGTGCTTGGTCAACAATTGGCACATTACAAGATTCCCTCCAAGTTCAAGCTAACCCCAGCACTACCAAGAAATGTTATGGGAAAAACTGATAAAAAGCAATTAATGAAGAAATGGGAAGAATAGACTTCTCTTTATACGTTGTGTTGTACACCCTCCTTTACTACTCCTGCTTATAATACGAAGGCAGCCAAACACCAACAACAACTTGACAAAATTGTAAATAAAGATATTATTAACCCCTGTGCGTGGTTATCAAAGGTAGAGGGTTTAAACGATGTTGAACGGTTTTTCGAAGTGTTGGAACGAGGAATGGGGACAAAGAGTACCGAAGAATTCCTGCTAGTGAAATTCCCGCCCATTGTTAAAGTTTCATTTTTCATTGGACTTGTCTTGTTGGTTGTAGTCGTAGGAGTTGTAGGAGTGGTGGAGCGATTCCCGTTGGTAGTGGTGGTGGTGGTGGTGGGAGGGGGAAGAGTGAGATTAAGAAACGGTAAAGTGGCGTTTGCTAGTAATTCGGGCAATCTAATATTATTGCTATTATCCAAGGCAGGTTGAGCAGCAGTAGCAGCAGCAGCTAATACGAGGTAATAAAAAAGGTTTAAAAGGATGTGGATTTCAAATTTCATCGTTTTTGGTGGGTGAGGGAAGGATGGTTTAATTTCAACTTCTTTTCTTGGTATTCATTTTGACTCTCTCTCTCTCATGCTATCATCAGAATGCAGGAATTCCTTCAAGAAAATCGCTTTTAATGATAGGAGTAAGACATCTCCACCTTTCCGATGATGGGCTCCAATCTATGCAACAGTTCATTGTTGTTTCGGACCTGTCCTATTGGTCAAAAGTTGAAGAAGAAGAGCGAGTAAGAGTTCAATTCGAGCATTATTTATCAAACCTCTTGAAATGGTGATTATGATAAATTCGATGATTGGGTGGTTAACCTTTGGGCAAAGGAAGTTGGATTTTTACAATGGGATGATTCTTTGCTGGATTTTTCCATTGATCTCCAAGTGGACAAAGGACACTGATTAAATTAATTTCGCCGTTATCCATGATTTTATCTCTCATTTGTTTTTTTCAACAAAGAAGGACTGTTACGACTCGCACAGTTTAACTCGACAATATAGAAATATACACGAAAAAAAGGGATGACAGTTACCTGCGGTCACTTTGTAGTGGTCAAGGATTTTCAGGCATTGTTACTTCATTAACTCCATTCCTGATTTCTTTGATTGCTAATTCAAACTCCTCCTCCCAATCATCATCATCTCCTGCGGCTATCAACCAACGAGGTGTGGTGGTTTTTTCTTTTTGTGCCCTAGTGGTGATTGTATCATCGGCCTTGTTTCTTCATTCAAGGAATTCCTCTGCTAATAGGTTCTACATGAATCCATATGTTCAGCATGATAAATTTATCAATCAATCCAAGGCAGAAGAAGAAGCAGAAAGGGTTAAAAGTACTGGTAAAAAAATGGGGATTTGGCAAAAAGACCATATTTTTACAATTTGCTCAAGGAATGTTATGGTTCGGGTCTTTATGTGTTTTTCCTGCAATTACTGGGAAAAATATGGCTGGTTACAAATGGTTTTCCATTAGGAACCAACATCTATTGGCCTCTCTTGCCTTTGGCCGTATTATTTACATTGTATTATTCATGTTTTGCAATGCTGAACGTCCAGTTGGTGAAAGGCCCACCTTACCAACCTTGATTAATAGTGATTTGATATTTATCATGATTTTGGTCAGTTTTGCTTTTAGCCATGGATTCCTTAGTGCCTCGGTGTATATGGCTGCACCGCTCTGCATGGGTGGTAAGCCCGAACTTGAAGAAGTCGCAGGTGTGGTGCAAAGCTTTTCTACTAGCCTGGGAGCTACCTTGGGAAGCCTGGCAAGCTTTGGAATCCGGGCCATTGTTTGTAGATGTAACCCTCCATTTTTGTCTTGGAAATCTGGATTTCTAACACAAATAAAAACGATTATTCTTTTTATTATAAAAAATTTGGAATCAAACAGTAAGGAAATTCTTTTTTTCCCTCTCATCTTTTTCCCCTCTCAAAAACTACAAGTCACCACATCAAAGTGTCAAATGCGCCTTCTTGTTCTCATCACCCTAGCTTCGATATACTTGAGCTTTCAAACAGTCTCAGCAGTGTGCTGTACAAGTTGTTCATACACTGGGGGTCGAGACGTGTTGGAATGTATACCCTCGGGATGCGATAGGAACTGCTAATAAAGAGAAGAGGAGAGAGAGAGAGAGAGAGAGAGAGGCTAGATGTCTCTTTGAACAATAAACTCACAATTTTCTTCGTCAATGTTAATAGCAACAACTATTTAAATAGTAAAAGTAACGAGATTATATTGTTGTACAAAAGACCAGAAGGGGAATGACTATAAAAAAGGGCTAGGAGGAAGGGATCTTGGTTTGTTCTTGAAGTTGATGTTGTTGTTCCTGTTGTTGAAGAACAAGCTGCCAAGATTCCAATTCACCAGGATGCTTCTTCCTCCTCCAACCATCCTCCAGATCGGCGGTGCCATGACGCATGGCGAGGAGAGCGGTGGCCAATAGGACAGAAATGGTGAGAGCTTGAGCAATCATCCTGGCTTGGACCACCTTTTGAGCGACGTTTAGATGTTTATTCCGATAGAGACGAGCACCCGACCAAGCCATGCCAACCAACCAAGTCCCACCGATAATTTCCCATTGCAAAGATTCCACCTTGTCGAGAGCGCTGTTTAGGCTACTTCTCCAATTATCACCAACTGTGGGGGATTTGATGGTGGCGGGAGTGGTGGGCAGAGTAACGCCATAACGAGCACGGTCATATCTCAACAAATCACGCTCAGCTTGAATAACCGTGGCACAACTGGTGGCTGCAGTGATTAGACCGATTTTAAGCGGAAAAGTGAGATATTTGCGATAACCCGCACTGAAGCGTTGAAGTAAGAGAGATGCCACCACGGCGCCTGAAAGACCGATAACGAAACCAGTGGCACCACCAACGAGAATGACACGACTGACTTGTTTAGATTCTTCCTCAGTAATGATTTTCATATTTCTTGATAATTGTTTTCCCTTGTTCTTGGTGTGTTGATGTGGTAGTGAGAAGCAGGAGCTTTTATGATAATTGATCAATGTTCTAGAAACCAAGGAAGGAGGTGAAAAGGCCTAGAACTTGAAGCATTACTCATTCATTGACACGTTTCAAACCTCCTCACCGAATAATTGCTTGGTCTGGATCAGTTACCAACTTACTAATACATCATCAAATTGTAAATTATTACAAATACACCAAATCACGTCATTTCCATTGCATAAAACTGGGAAAGTGTGAGAAACATTCCCAGCAAAGAAACAATCCCAGCTCAAAAACATGTGTCGTCGTATCAATTGCTCAAAGTGCGGAAAACCTACTTGGACTGGCTGCGGGAAACACATAGAGACGGCGTTGGAAGGAGTTCCAGAAAATGAAAGGTGTAAATGTCCTCCTGCTGAGGGAAGTTGCGTGGTTGGGTGATTGTACTCAGAATAAATGCTCTAATTTTTGCACGTGGGCATACACCCTTCCTTTTCCTTGAATTCACCATGTCGTACATTGCTGTACCTACCACTCCCACTTCACCAGATCTCCTTGGTAAATCCTCCATCCAATCCACTCACCAATCCACAAAAAAGGTCTCGTCTTGGGGAAGAGATAAAGGTAACCCCTCCTCCCTCGCTTAAAGGTTACTCTAAACAACGGAGGGAATAGATATTAGCGGGTTTACCGTGTTACTAAGTGTTTTGTTATTATTGAGCGTTCCTTTCCTAGTCATCTATTTCTGGTCTGCTTGCACTTATTACAAATGCTCCTTGGTAGATCCCCTGGTGGAGTTTAGTAAAGTCAGCCCTGCCAATCGGTTGACCTTTCTTTACTACCTTCTTCCCAAGCCCACCGTTGAAGGATTCCAGTTGTTCTTTGGTTGGCTGTTATTCCAGGCCGCTTTATATCACTTTGTTCCTGGTCCTATAGCATATGGTCAAGAAACACCCGCTGGATATACTCTGCCTTATGTAGTTAACGGATTCCGCGTTTGGGTCATTACTCATGTATTATTCTTGACCTTGTCCACGCCTGGTCTTGGACTATTTCGTACCTCCATTATTGCCAATAACTGGAGTGGGATTCTGGTGGCTGCCAACGTGTATGGTTATTTCTTGACCTTTTTTTCCTTTTTAAAGGCTCACACTTTTCCTTCACATCCAGAGGATTGTAAGTTTTCTGGAAGCTTTGTTTATGACCTTTTCATGGGAATTGAAATGAACCCACGCCTTGGCAAGTGGTTTGACTTTAAGCTTTTTCATAATGGACGGCCTGGCATTGTTGCTTGGACCCTGATTAACCTTAGCTTTGCTGCAGCTGAGTGGGAATCTCAAAGTTACATTAGCAAGGAAATGATTGCTCTTAACTTTTGGCATGCGGTGTATGTGGTTGATTTCTTTTGGAATGAGGATTGGTATTTGAAAACCATTGATATTGCTCATGAACACTTTGGCTTTTGTAAGTTTATTCTCTTCTTTTTTGCACCAAATTCCAGTGATATTTAACATGAGGGGCATAAAGATTTATGTTGGGGTGATTCGGTATGGTTACCTTTCATGTATACGCTACAATCACACTATCTCTTGAGGAATTATGTCAATCTTTCTCTACCAATTTATGCCTTGATTGGGATTTCTGGTACTGTGGGTTATTACATCTTCCGTAAAGTGAATAACCAAAAAACCCTGGTGAGAATGACTGATGGAAAGTGCGAGATTTGGGGCAAACCCGCTACTTTTATCCGGGCCAAATACACCACCAGCGATGGAAAAGAGCATAACAGCATTCTCTTGACCAGTGGGTATTGGGGCTGGTCGAGACATTTCAACTATGTCGGGGATTTATTGATGTGTTTTGCCTTTTGTGCCTGCTGTGGATTTACCCATTTACTCCCGTATTTCTACTTGATTTACATGACCATTTTATTGGTGCATCGTATCTGGCGTGATGACCATCGATTACAAGCAAAGTATGGCAAATATTGGCACGAATACAAACGACAAGTGGTAAGTTTCTTTCCCTCTTTGTGGTTGTAGCGGAGCTAATGTGGCTGTGGTGTGTGTAGCCATGGAAATTATTACCACTCGTTTATTAATCCCCGCCCTATTCATTTTATAGTTGCTGCAGTTATTTTGGAATAAAAATGATGATTTTACCCCAATTGATCATCAAGCAGTGCTGTTCATACCTTGCACCAGCAGATGTTTGTCAACTCTCTCAAACCTGCAGAGATTATGCCTTTTTAGCCAAAGATGAGGCTGTTTGGAAAGAGTACTCTTCTTGTTTATTTACCTACTTGACCCTTGTTGGCATGGATGGGGGATAGACAATGTGTCAAGATTTATGAAGAATGTTTTGAAGCTGTGCATTGGTTGTCAAGTGCTGGACTTGCCACCAACCATGCCTTCTTTTCCTTACTCCAAAGTCAAGGGGCCATGATAAATTGGCGTGATTTATTTCGAGAAGGCTTGGACAAATCCCTTGGCCAGTCTCCAGTACAGCCTCCAGCAAAGGGAACAGGAAAGGGAGAAGGGGAGATTGAACAAGATTTAAATCAAGCTCAACTGGACCTAAAACTGGCTTTTGCTCATCTAGCCAAGGTTGGACAAGGCATTGGTGGTCAAAACCTTCTTTACGCCGTGGTTGACCTAACCTTGAATGTTTTGGGTATTTCTTCCTCCATCCCCTCTCCAAAATAAGAATAATCTGGGATTAGTTCGATTTCCTAAACTTGCACTTTGTTTCTATGTCTTGGCCATGGCGGCTTATTCCCTCAATCAGGGTCAAGTGGCACAACGATTGGTGGAATTGGGACAACAACTGGATGACGAAGATTGTGTTGGTGATGATGACGATGGCGGCGGCGAAGAGCAGGAAATATTGGATGTACTAATTAGTGATTTGGATAACTTGCAAGATTTAATGCTCAACGATAAAGGTGCTACTACCTCTTCTATAACAACCAACGGTTATTAATAGGCCATTTCCCGTTAATTCAGCCCGGGACTAATGGAGAAGGGCTTTCCATTCCCTTCTTGCATGTGCTGTCTCTGGTATTTGCCGAGTTTGATAGCAACGGAGATGGGCTTTGGGATTGTGAAGATATCAACCGATTTGTCCGAGTTACCAATGAGGCAGAACCACCAAGAGAATTTGCTCCAAATATGATCAATCGGTTTTGTCCAGGCAGGTCAGCCTTGTCGATGGATGGGTTGGTGGAGTTTTATCATGTCCAGACTGTAGAGGGCGAGGAAGAAACCAGGAGTGATGTGGAGAAATGGGGTTGGGATCCTCTCACTCTCCTCCGCCTTCCTTGTGGGCTGAGAAATGCAGGTTAAAAGAGTTTTGTCGGATCAAGAAACCAGGGATTTTGAAAAAAGTACTCTCCTTTCCACCTTCTCTTCTTCTGTTTTGGTGATACTCCTCTCCTAGTAAACTTGTTGGTTATTCCCGTTTCTCCTCGTCATGTCTCTTCCGTAATAAAGTACTCCACTCCTCCTGCTCAACTTGCTTGAATTGCAAATAGATGGTGTCAAGAATTCCTTCCATTAGCCACCAACCTTGCACATTTAAAACGAGTTTGGTCTAGAAAGTATTCCTCTGTCCTTACCTACTAATACGGTTTTACAGGAATGAGGCAGAAGAAATGGTCCAAGTCATCCTAGCCGAGGATACCTTGGAAGAGCGAAGGCGGGTCTTTTCCATTCTTACCGCTCACTCTTCTTCCATGCTGCCGTTAAAGCCAGAAGATTGTAAAAGCGCGGTAGCTTCGAAACATGCACCAAAGAACAAACTTCAATTTGACCTTTGGAGGATTTATTGGCCGCTTCATTTAAGACTTTCTACCGCGTACGCACTCCCTCCCCCTCTAACCCCGCCCCTGCCAACACTAAGCCAAAAAATAGAACACCAGAATTGGGAAAGGCGGAATTGGATAGAATTCTCGGTTGGGCGCAACAATTATTGGGCGAAACTGATCAGATTGCTTGGCTCATCGATCCTACCACCAACCAAGCCTTGGTCAAAAGCCCATCTTTTTCCTCCTCACTTCATCCACTACGACATGCGCCCATGGAAGCCATTGCCCAATTGGCCAAGGGTAAACTGAGTAGCAAAAAAAGGTCACTTTTGCCAGGAGAAGAGGAGGGATATTTGTGTAAAGGGTTGGAATGTTATATTGTTTGGGAGCCCTGCGTAATGTAATCTCCTCTTTACCATAGCGTTCATTATACGGAGGGAGATAGGTGTGCAATGGGATTACTCCACTCCCGGATAAAACGAGTAATCTATCTTCGTTGTTCCATAAAGACAGGTGCTCTGGGTTCAGTCCATCGATTGTTTTGCCACCCAGCCCTTAATCATCATTTCGAGGTTTTTACCCTCTGTGATTAACCTCAATAAATAAATAATTCTTTATTAAATATTATTTAAAAAAACTCCGTGTCAACATTCATGACTCTCTCTCCAATAGAGCCCCAAAGTAACCCTTGCGAGTTTTGTTTGTTTATCATGGCCATGCACAAACACAGCAAGCATTTGTAATAATCTCCGGCACTACAAGTAAACGAGAAGCGGATCTCTAATATAAGCATGAATAAACTTCTTATATTTCTTGAAGTTGAGAATTACTGCCTTGTGTGTGCTTGAAAGGATCAGCACAACATTCAAGCCCAAAAGAAGTTGGTTTTTTCAAGTGAACCACACAAATTAGAGGATGAACCTCTGCAGTTTCTTGGGACTGCCAGTAAACCACAACAAAACTACATCTACTTTATGAAATTCTTGGAAATGATCAAGGAAATATAGCCCAAGTCAGACTTTGACACCACAACCCGAGGGTAGTAGGGATTCCCAGCCATCTCCTGTAGGGAATCCAAGCAGAAGGTAGAAACAACCTTGGGGCTCAGTCAAGTCTCTAGTGATATGCCATGGCCTCCAAAGAGACATATCAAACTGGAAGGCACTCTCGTATAATCATCTCCTCAAACTTCATCAGAGTAGATGGCTTTGCTGGAGGAATACGCATTAGGTTAGGGTTAAATGCTCCGTTAGAAGCATGATCAATTTGGACTTGATGAAATTGATCCTTTCTTGACGCATGAGAACGTTGAGACACGGTTAAGTTTCCTCTTTTCATCTTCGAATTCGATGAACAGAGAAAACCTTGTCATGTGCACATCTTTTCTTTTTCACTTTTTAAAAGGCTTAAACCGCTCCAAGATGAAATTCTCTTTAACTCTTCTTTCCGCAGTCCTGGTGATTATCAACTTGCAACACCTTTTTACAGTTACTGCAAGATCTACTCCTCAACCCCCTCCCCCTCCCCCCAGGAGAATAAGGACAAGTTCCAATGGTGGGAACGAAGGAGACAGAAACAATGATCCTTCCAATGTCCTCAGAAGCACTTTCAGCATGTTTGATTCAGATGATCTAGATGATTCAGATGATCCTGAGGCAAAGTCAGATACTACTATACCAAATGTTGAAGGGTTAGACGCCACCCCTGGCAATTCTACCCCGACCAGCGTCACAAGTGCGTCTGCCAATGCTGATGTTGCAGACGATCCGACAAATAACTGAGTCCTCAAGAACATTTCAAAACACTCGTGGAATATAAACAATGTGGTTAGATTAAAAAAACCTTGTCATGTTTTTCACCCAGAGCAAACACAATTTTGTCTCAACTATATCACATTTAAACACGCCAGTCTTCCTTCTTCAAGTCATGACAGTACCCCGTGTCAGCAGGATCCATACCAAACATTGTCAGAAGGGCAGTGAGCCCGTAAGCCACATGTACATCCAACCACTAGTTGAACCCCGTAAACATTGGTCATCAGAATCCTCTCATTGAAAGTTCTTGCACGTGATTTGTCGGCATACAATGACTGATGCTGATATCGCCGCCATTCTCCTGGTGGTTTGTTCCAACTCTGGTCATCACTTGGTCTTTAGACATCCTCCTCCCGAGGATCGTGGCTCATGGTCCGAGTTGCGCTTACTCTCTCACACGCATCAGCTATTGGCGCGGTTGTTGACACCTCAACCGCAGCTCTGTGAACAAAGATTCCAACTTTCCATCGATCAGACCACTTTTATAGGACTTCCCTCTTTATTTCTCCCCGAGCGGAATCCAAAAACCCGTCCTATGCTTCGACGAAGAAGTAGTGCAGAAAGCCCTGATCCTTCGCTGCTCAAGGAAACGGTTTCGGTACTCGCCACCACGGCGCCTTCCAACGAGCATTTCTGGAGATTTCCTAAATTCGCCGGTGAATTCATCAACAAGTCTCCTTCTCCCTCGCCGCAAGATCCCACTGCTGACTCTGGAGCCAAGAAAATCATTCATTTCCAGCGTGCCACCTCGGTCAATATCATAGGTGACATTTATCACCATCATCGCTATAGAATGCCTCAGCCCTTGACCCCAACGCTTAGTAGACTAGCAAAAGAAAGAGATGGAAATAGTAGATCCCCCTCGCCTGAAAAACAAACCTCCTCATCCAATAATAACAAGGCTGCTCTGACTATGTTTCATATGATTGTTGCGGTTAAGAATACTGGGCAGGATGGACAGCGAGAACTGGATGAACTCTATCGATTGGTTGTGCGTCCCTTCACCGTAGCCCTGGGACAAGAACAGGTACGCTGTGGTTATGTACGTAGGCAGGCACAAAAGATGCTTTCTCTAATTGACACCATGACTCATGCCATGGAAGGTAACCCCATCTTGTTTGATTACGAGACTAAGTGTGGTGCTTGTGTGTGGGTGTAGAAGTTGATAGCTTACAAGAACGAATGTTGAGCGAATGTTCGTTGGCGAGAGAAATGGTGAAAATATTCGAAGCTTTGCATGAAAATCGCCTAACTTTGATTAAAATTAATGAGGTTATCCCACTGACCATCTATCCGCTCCGTCCTCCTCTCCCGCCTCCCACTTCCACTCGCCTGTTGCGTCAAGACAAGGCTTCCAAGCTCCATTTCATCCGACCCTATCACACCCTCCTCTTGGTGGAAGAAGATGCCGAAGAATTGATCTCACAACTTCCCAAGGATGGCTATGAAAAGATGATCAAACTGCTTCAACATGTTACGTATCTTCAAAGGTATTCCTCTCCCTTCTCAACCTGTTAAATATCATAGTTTGGAACAGATTGCTGAGAACGCTGATCTTCCCCTGGCGGATGTCTTTCAATTAGTCATGGAGTTGGTAGATTGGAGAAAAGCTCGAGTGGTGGATTTGGTCCGGTTATCCAATGTCTATGTCCTCAATGATGAGGCTGAACTGGCCGACCTGGCCGATCGAATCAAGGAATTTGATCAAAACTATGCTCCATTGAGATTTTCTCCCTTGTTATGCGTCATTTCGAGGCCCATCACGCCTGGATATAACAATTTGGCTCAAGTTATAGCCGCTTATAGGACAATGCTTTATGTCTCTCCTTCAGCTGCTCCTGATTTCTTGTTCATTGAAGCCATGATATATTTGCTCAAATGCAACTTGATAAAACAGCTTCACCTTTATGCCTTCCTTTTATTGCCCAAGCGGGTTAGGGATGGAAGAGCCGACAGTTTAGACCACGCCCTAGCTCTGCAGATCGAAGCAGAAGCTGGATTGGCCAAGAAATCCGAGTTGGATTGCTGGGTTTTGCAGAGTGGATTTTGTCTGGATGAGAAGGAGGGGAAGTTAGAACAGCGATGGACCGACAAGTTGGATCCAACCGCCACTTTTAAAAGACTACATCGCTACTTTGACGGAGAGTGTAGTTTGGACGAAATTGAATGGCGAGAGAGAATTTCCCGCTTTGAGATTTTGAAATTATTCCAAGCTCATCAGGATCAACTTTGTTTCTTCATCTATTAGCCTTCTCTTACTTGATGTACTTATTGTAAAAAATGAGATTTATTTACAACTTATTCTGTTTTTGTTTCTTCCGCCACTGCTGGTGCCACTGCTGGTGCCACTGCTGGTGCCACTGCTGGTTCCACTGCTGGTGCTGCTGCTGGTGCTTCTGTCGGGGCAGCCGCCGCAACTTTGGCCTCTTCCACCGTCTTGCTGATCATAATCAACAGGGCTTCGGGGTCTAGTCCCACCACCTCATGCTTGCTCTGACCATCTTTGTAAATCCTAAAGGTAGGCATAGCGCGAACATTGTACTTTTGATACACTTCATACACCTGGTCTCGATCAACCTTGATAAAGCTCAAATTGTCCGAGCTATACTGTTTGGCAAGATTTTCAAATAACGGTGCCGCCATCACACAGGGAGGACACCAAGTGGCCCAGAAATCAACCACCACCCATTTCCCAGAGTGGATAAGCGCATCAAATTCTGCTAGACTCTCGCAAGGCTTGACATAATGTACTTCCGACATGCTGTGTGTTTGTGATTTTAACAGTGTGTGTTAAGAGATAGTAAAGAGAGAGAGTAGTGAAGGGAAAATGAAAATTATTTAATATCAGGCCATAAATCTCGCGTCATTGCTTTTATAATCAAAACAATCAAACGATTTGTCATTCTTGCTCACCTCTTTCTTTCCATTGATAAAATAAATTTCAAACAAATATTTTTATTAATCCAACGTGATCACATGAACCCAAAACCCGTGCTACATTCCTGTATTGCTTTTAATAAAAGTGCACGCAATTGATCGTATGATTCATACATTGGCAGGTCCAGTTGATTGAAACATGTATGTGCTGAGGGTAGTCGATTAGGCGAGCTGAAGTCTTTGTGAATCTGGAACTTTTGTACTCCTGATGATCCCTCCAGTACGCTGAATCCCTCCAATGGCACCTTGGACGTTCCTGTTGCAAACTGCAGCAATTTGGCTCGCTCTTCTTGACTAAAACTACGCACTGCTCGCCAGAACCATTGAATTTGTGGTGATGCTGCCATGTACCCGCCGTGATATTCTGTGTTATTTTTCCAATCATCCACATCTATCTCTGGTAAACCCGATATCAAAAGTTCCAATTCTTGTTCATTAAAGATCGCCACCAAGTTCTTAGGGATAACCTCATTGAATCCCTGCAAAAATGCATCAATTTGTGGTTTTATCGCCAGGGTCAGGGTAGATTCAGTTATTAACTTTACATAATCGGCCTTGTTCGTTTCATCAACCGTTATTTCCCGACCATTGGGCAATAGATCAATGATCTTTTTAGTGCCAAAATCATCAACTTCATCACTAAAAGTCAACTCTAAAACTCCAGTAATATCATTCTCTAAAATCCAACATAAACTCTTGTAAAATTCTGGCGAATATGCCTCAACATCGCGGTAATCCACTTGACGTCCTAATATGTGCTTATAAAATGACCTAGTAAAGTGACAGTCCAAATACTGATGTTCATATATCGCTTTGCCTATTATCCTTCCAATAAACTTAAAAAACATCAAATGATCTTGGTTAACGGCTGAAAGTCGATTTGGCTGATAAGTCGCTTTATCAACAGCTGAGTTGATGAAAAGCGCATAATTTGGATTAAACATTTGTCGCGCCAATACTTGAAACCATTCACGAGTAACGCCGCCAGCATCAACTCCTTCTTCATCATAAAATTTGATGTTCAATTTGGCATACTTGAATTCCTCGCCCGAACGACTTTGTAGCTGATGGAACGAATCCTCAAATACATACGCTCGACGAACATTGAGTTGAATAGAACTGTAGTGTGCGTCTGGTGACTTTTTACGCAGTTGTTGCATAAAGTAATTTCGCTTATTGTCAAAATCCAAAACCTTAGGATTCTGAATTAGTAGCGAGAATGAACCACTCATTAACGAAGGGCATCCTCGCACCATTATGTTCAATACCTTGCGATTTTTTTCGGAGAATTCAACAATGGACCCTAAACTGCTATTCAACAAGTTTGACGTTTCCAACTTGAATACAACCATTAATGATTCCACCAATGGAAGAATAGCACTAGCAAGACTGGCATCATCTTTTTCTTGAATAGCGGTAAGTGTAGTGAACAACAACTCCCACAGCTCGTTCAGCGTAGAATGAGGAGAAAGCCAGGAAGCAGTACTTTTTGATGAAGATGAGGATGTAGCGATATAATCTATAGCCTTGAGAACTCGTAAAAAGCTTGCTTGAGCTGATGCAGGTGAGGCCAGCTCTTGCAATAACTCCGACTTTACACCACCCTCACTTGCAATCGAATCTGATAATGAACGCACTAGATCAAATAAACGTGATGCAAGCTTGACTAAACAAGCATTCATTGTCTTGCGGACCATCTTCTCAACGGCTGACAAGTGCGAAATGTTCAGCACTACTGCTAGAGTACTTTGAAACGCTCGGCTGGAACATTCGCCTCCTCCCAACAAATCTACTACCATTTGAACAGTGCTCTCAGAGATTGGCGGTAATTCGGTCTTTTTTGTAGATTTGGCAGAAATGCTAAACACCCTTGTAAAAGTCGCCAATAAACTAGTCAATAATTCAAGCAACATCACATTGTTACGATAGAGCGGTCTTTTTAACAATCCCAGTAATTGTAAAAGGATGTGCGGTGGCGGTGGAGGCGGAGGAGTCCCTCTCATTTCTGGAGACGGCGGCGTAGGCAAAGAGAGCATATATTGAATAGTCGCATCTTTATCGGAAACCGACTGAATAAACTCCAAACAACGTTGCACTACTTGTACTTGCTTTACCGGAGAAATTTCCATCAATGCACGCTTTTTCTTATTCAACACACTCGGAGGCAATAATGAAAAAAACAGCTTTTCATCCTGATGACTAAGGCAAATAGTGGTAACAAAGTAAAGCACATCTGTCAAAACTTTACGGTGCGTAGCGCAAAGTCCCTGCAAAACCTTTTGAATTCGTCCTTTTGTAACACTGGCACTAACGCATAAATGATATATCAAAATGGCTAAACTTTGTCGATCTGCCAATCTGACCTTTTCACTCAATGCTTTTATCTTCGGCTTTAGGAGGGAAGGTGGGAGCGGGGGAGGTGGTGGTGGTGTTAATTGGTGCAACCGTCTTTCACGCTCTGCAGCTAGTCTTTCCTCTATCAATATTTCCTCGCGAATATCTGGTGGGAGTGCTTGTAAGAACTCATGACTAATATGTGAAGGAGAATCATCTGTTCCAACCATTTGCGTAGGCAGAGAAGAACGAGTTTCGCTAAAGTGTTGATTGAGGACTTCACGACGTAAATCATCCGGCAATGCTTCTAAAAAGGCAGGATCAATACCAGTATTCGATATATCAACTGAGTGTCCGTCTATCCAAATAAATGTCCCAACTTCCTCAGCAACAGCAGGGGTCGCGGTTTCCGTGTTAACACTACTAACTTCTGGAGGTGCAGGAGGTTCCCCAGTGGTGGAAGCTATAGGTTCCTCAGGTACAGAAGGGGCAGTAGCAACAGGAGGAGGAGTAGTAGCGACGGGAGGAGGTGGTGGCGACGGTTGTGGTGGAGGTAGTGGCGGAGTTAAAGTAGCTAGAATAGGATCTATCAAACGATCGGCCTTTTCTTGTAAGGTAGAACCATAAAGATAACGAGCTTCTTGATGCCAGCGTTCACTTGTAGCAAGAGGTTGCGATGCTGAAGCTAGCGGTATGTCACCTTCTCCAACACCACCAACAATACCATTACCACCATTAGCGCTAACGGCATTGCTTAAAGATGTGAATAAATCAGCCGGGGGAGGGTGGCGTAATAATTCTGTGCTTAAATGACCAAGTACACCACCTATCAGTGATTCAATAGCCCGCCAACCTGAACGATGACCCAAACGGCGTCCTCCTCCTACTCCAGCGTCAATGCTAATTTCACGAATAATCGGGGGTGCTAAATTTGCGGGAAAATCCACCATCAAGAAATTATCACCTCCACGAAGTTCTTGGAATACCCGAGGATCAGCTAAATAACGAGTATCTTCAGTTTGGCCCACTCCTCCACCTCCAGCAGTAGTAGCCACAAAGCTGATCAAGTCATCTTCATGTCGTCCTCCCTCTTCGTCCATATCATCGTCATCTTCGTCATCATCATCATCATTATCTTGGTCGCGGTCATCATCATGACCTTCGGGATGGTTATCTTCATCTTCATCATCTTCACCGTTATCTTCAGAGTCGAGGTGAGATGAAGAGTCATCCGATCCGTGCGATATATGTAAATGGTGATGCAAATGATGATGGTGATGGTGGTGATGGTGATGACGAAGATTATGCTCTTCTTCATCTTCTTCATCTGTATCTTCCCAGCCTGCACCACCTGAAGCTCCGGGATTTTGTTCAACTTCTACAAGGACACGATCACCAACACCTTCGTCATCACCATTTCTAACGGGTAGGTTAAGGGGGAGTTGCAATCCAGGAGGAATGTCCATTGGTCCATTTTGACTATCTTGATCCTCACTCACCTGACTAGCAGCAGATTCGTCAATGTCTTGCAATTCATCCTCTTCGCCATCATCGTCATCGTCATAATCATCATAATCATACTCCTCTTCAGGTACTTCGTCTTCACCTGCGTTTTCCAAAATTCCGAGTGTAGAGTTTTGATATAGATCAGGTGGTGGTAATGGTGGTGGTGGGGACGCCACTCTTTCTGCATCTCCTTCTGCTTGATCACTGGAATCATCTGATGAACTTGAAGAAGAGGGCGAAGCAGATTGGGGTTGCATTTTTGAAGCGCTACGACATAGTACTTCGTAAGGACGAAGGAGATTATTGGTAAGGGCAGTGGATAGGGGGTGATCCAAGTCAATTTCCATCAATGCTTCTGTCAAGACATTGTGGAATTTCTTTTCCAACATCAATTTTTCAATGCGGAGGTAGGTAGGATCGCGAAAAACCAAAAGTTTAGAGCATAAGTCGCCCAGTTCAGTCAGTTTCTCATATCTCTGTGTTAATGAAAATTCCTCGTATTCCTGTAATATTCGCTTGAACGCCGTGTAAACTTGATCCAACACAAAACCTCTAATTTCAGCCAATTCATTTTCATGGTTTTGTTCTTCTATATCTGAACATGGTGCACAAATAGCTGTCAATACCGCAATAACACTCTCAGATAACAACGGAGTGCTCTTTCCTTCTGCCGTCATTAAAGTCTGTGATAAGAATTCAAAAAATTGCTCTCTTAATTCTTTTTCCATTGCTAATAGCCCTAATTGACAAGCACAATAGGAAGCCATTAGTTCAGCAAGAGAGTTGAGCAAGAAGCAGCACAATGGAACCTGTTCTAGCACTTTTAATGAAAGAATTTGTACGATGATTCCCTTGATTAATTCTTGAACTTGAGCTACTTCGGCTTCACTCACAGCTAACTGTTCTGTGTTAGAAGAAGGTGGAGAAAGGAACAATTGAGGAGATTTGCCAGATGATGCATCGGATATTGTGCAAATATGCTTGACTGTATCAAGAAATTTTGAATGTTCTCTTAGGACAATTTGTACAGTATTTCGCACAAAACTAGAAACATCGGACCATCGAGTACGAGGAAAAGCCATAGAAGCAATGATCCCTCTTCGCATGGTTTGTTCCAAGATATTACCACAGCTTTCTACTAAATGACGTAGCACAATAACTGCAACCGGAGGCGAAATCGAATTTTTCCGACAAACTGCTTGTAGTATTTCTAAGCGATCTGTGCAATCATAACGTGTAAGTCTAACTATGATGCCGAAAGCTGAAGCCAAGTCGATTACGTTCTCACCGTTCACAAGAATATCTAAACTTCGTTTTAAAAGGTGTTGGCGAGTTGTAGAAGAAATCAACTTTGTCTTCACTGCAGAATCAGCTGGAGCAGGTTCGTCATCTAAGGTAAGTAACTCTTGAAATACTGACAATAAAGCTGCAATGCTGGTGTTGTTGGTAAGGGCTGCTTCTAATAGAGAGATATCCAAATATGGAGCTATTCTATACTGGACAGTTTGTTCGACCAAAAGCATCTTGATTAGGCGCAATGTACCAGAAAATTCTTCACCAGATCGAACTTTTTCATTGAGTAAACGCACAGGAATTGAATCGATTTTTTCAAAAATAATCCACACCCGAGCGACCTCAGCCAAGAGATCATCATTTACCAACTCAAGCGACAGTGATAAAACAGTTTTCCTTAATTCAGTCCGGAGTTCTGATAATCGTTTCTTTGCTCGTTCTACGCTACTTTTTGAAATCACATTTGTATCTATCGTTGCAGGTGTTGCGGATGTTGCAGGTATAGCGCTTGCAACCTCCGGTGTCTCTAATTCAGGCACTGAAGGAGCAGGGTCTGTAGGGGTTTCGGCAGTAACCTCTGTCGCAATAGGTTGTTCAGTGGCCGTTTCACCGTTATTATCCCCATTATTAGCTGAGGGGAAAGAGGGCAATACGTGCAATTCAGGATGCATTAACAAATAATCGGTAGCTCGAGTAATATTATTGTTGCATCGAATCAACGCAGTAGTAGCCGCAGGTAACGGGAAACCCATCTCGGTAAGTTGAGAAACTTTATCAGGATCAGCTACAAGGCGCGGAGGAAGAGCGCTTCTTAAGGGTTGAAGTGGAAGCGAAGGAGTAATTGTAGTAGTTGTAGCAGGAGGCTCCATCTCAGGGGTAATCAGCAAGTGCAATAAGCGAAGTAGTGGTTTAGCCAACTTTTTCCTCACCTCAGGTGTCAACCAAAGCTCGCTAACGATCTCTAAAACTTCAACACGAACTACGGTAAACAGATTTGAAAGGTTTATCTTTAGCTCACTGAGAAGCTTAAATCGAGAAGCAACAGACGTAGATGCAGTTCCTATTACTGCTTTTGTTGAACTTAAAAACTCCAACCATCCTAAAAGAGAGCTAGCAGCACTGGTATCATCCATTTTGGATAGGATCTTTAAAGCAGCGGCTATATGCTTAAACTTGTCAGACAAATGTATTCCGTATACAATGGCTAAATGAACCATTTGATTTCGGTCATCTGTGGTGATAGTAGTGAGGCGATCAATAAAGCCTTCTAATGCCTTGGCTGACGTTAAATCATCTTCAGAAAGCATCCAAGGAAATACATCAGCTAATCGAGCCAAAGCATCCGCTACCAGCAAAATTTGGAAAGATCTTGCCCCTTCAATGACACGTTTTGACTGCAACATTTTGGCAAATCCTCTTAAACCAGCCGTGAAGCGATAGATTAACTCACTCAATAAAAAGTTCACAGCTACCGCCTTCTTCTTTTTTGGGTCTTCTTCTCCTGCAACCAAGTCCAATAGTTCTACAGGTACACGATCTCTAAATATCACACTTTCAGTGCAACAGATTTGCAATGCCTTTATCAAATCATGTATAACGTGAGGACTCTCGCATAGCTTTTTCAAGGGCGGAGGAAAAGCATTCTGACTTTGCACTTCCACAAGTAAATTTACTAATCCATGCAATGCTACAATTTCTTGCAGTAAAGACAAGTCTCCATCATCTTTGAGTACTAATGCGGTCAAGCCTCCGATACCTTCCTTTAAATCCTTGAATCCCAACTCCAGATAGGGGGAAAGAGATGTCAGGACTTTTTTGATGGCGTTTATAATGCCTTCGTAAACTTGTTCTGCTTCAACCTCGCAAAGTGCTCGAGCAACATTGCTCAATGACCCCGAAGCTGAAGAAGATGCAAAATCATAAGGGAGTCCTTTTAACTGAAAAATCCGCAACATCAAATCCAACCCTCCACAGCTAAGGAAATCTTGAGAATGTGCTTGATTTTGAATCCCTTCTAAAAAGCGAGCTACTGCTTCTATTCGCTCATGCACAGTGCTAGTTTGCGACGTTTGCAATAATTGGTCTGCTGGTTCACAGACTTCATTTAGAACTTGTAATACTTCTGTCATTATTAACTTCTTGAGTTCTGGTTGATGTCGAATTAGCTCATCAATGGCGCTTCCTATACTGGCTGCAGTCTCTCCTTCCAATAGAACACGGCGATGTTCTGGGGAAGAGAACATTCGAAAGTAACTTTTAAGCGGGTTAATTTCAATAAAACTTGCTAATCCAGATGCGTTCAAACAGCAAGCACTAAAAGCATTGGGTAAAGCTGCAAGTAGTTCAGCATGAGCAGCGACATTTTGCGAAGTAGCCATTGCAAGAAAAGTATCAGTTAACTTTAGCTCCTGCAAAATACTTAAAGATGTCGGTTCTTGATGGACGATTGCGGCGAGAATATTGACACAAGATGCAACAATGCTACATCCAAAGGCTTCGGGCTGTTCATACACTCGCGAAAGTGTATGTGGTAGTTGAGTATCCAACAGGTTGCGTAATCCATCGATACTTCCAAACTGTTGAATGAGGTGAAGAATAAACTTGAGCATTGCTTTTAAAACGGCTACTCTTTCATGATCTAAGGGCGGCTTTTGTGCTTCGCTCTGCCTCAAGGTTAGCATCAAGGGATAAAGTTGTAAAAGAATTACGTTTATGCGTTGCACTATAAGTGCAATCCCACTAGCGTCAATTACTTGGGGCAAAGCATGCCAAGCATAACAAGCACCGTCCAAAATTCCAACAGCTTTAGCTACGTTCTTTCCATCTTGAGGCTCATTAATGTATGAGAGCAAGATTGGGATAATTCCAGCCGAGATCAACATATTTCCATGAAGTTGCATCAAATGGCCAATAAAGGACAAC
The DNA here is from genome assembly GCA_004114325.1 of Zoophagus insidians. Classification (NCBI taxonomy): domain Eukaryota; kingdom Fungi; phylum Zoopagomycota; class Zoopagomycetes; order Zoopagales; family Zoopagaceae; genus Zoophagus; species Zoophagus insidians. Next base: position 59,066 of record QZWR01000004.1, read on the forward strand.
TCCGCTTCTCTCAGTTCTCCTTGTGTGTGTTGTCGAAGCAAAGTATAAAGGGTCCCATGTGGCACAGCAGCTCCAATTGCCACCAAAACTTCGTGTGTACGATTTCGAATTTTCGATATGGCTTCCAAGGTACGACAGGCAACGATTCTTATTTCTTCAGGTCCTTCTTTAAGCTGAGTGACCAAAGCGTTAATAAGTTCAGGTTCTGCTCCGAAAATCCGACTATTCACATTGGCCTCGGGAATCATCAGTGCAGCGATAGCTAGTGCATATAAGCGTACTTCCTCGGCCTTTTCTTTTTCTCCCAAATGTTTAACCCGCAAGAAGTGATAAAATCGAAACTTTTGCGTTTCACTTATTTCATAAACGGTCGTATATTTTTGGAACGTCCCGCTTAATCCAAGATTAGCCAAATCTTGCGCATCTACTTTGACGGTGACCCATCCTTCTTCTTTGGTCGCTTTAGCCTCAGCTGTTAGCGCACTTGGAACAGTTGGAGACTCTGTAACACGATAAAATCTGAACTCATTGCTGGCTAAGGGGACAGGAGTCTCAGCCAAGGGAAGGATTTTTTGGTGAGAGATGTCAAAGTTATGACGATAAGACTTTTGTGCATTTATACGGAAGGCTTGTCTGGTGGAAAGTTTAAGCGTTTCCACCAATACATCCCAATCACAACAGTTTAAAAGAGCATTCAACCTCTAATTCCCTCAACTTTAATTAACAAAGAGTGGAAAAAATACCTCATAAGAATTATAAATGTTGCGATTGGTGCAGTTCTCTACCAATAAGCGGGAAAACCTTAATACACCCACCAATAACTCTTGATCCGACTGGCTGAAGGTGCCAACTTGAAGCCGTTCTAGCTCGTATGTAGCAATCAAGTTCTCCAGTATCTCGTCAAAGCGATCCAATACACCCACCCAATTATACAAATCTCCTCTGCCATAATTCCAGGATTTTATGTTATTCAAGTCGATCTTCAACTGGTCGGTGGTTCGATCAACAAGTTTATCAATTAAAAGTTTCAACTCTTCTGACTGCCGCATACATTTGGATCAGTCATTAATGCAGTTACAAAATCTTACTGGTGGTGGCGTTCTCCTTGGAATGGATTTGGCCACTTTCATCACAAAAATTCGTTTGGTCTAAACTTTTCTCCCAATTGTTTTTTATCAAGAAAAAAAAGTTTTGGCTTTTTGATGTCACACTCGCATAAGAAATTTACACCACCACCAACACCACCACTCCGCTCTCTCTTTTTCAAATTCAATTTGGCATGAAAAGGTGATAGAAACAAAGTTTACAGTGTTAAATCTTTATTCAACAACACATTATGTAATTCCTCTCAAAAGGCATCGACTACCAGGTGGTGTTTATCGATGCATTTCATGCAAAGGTTGTTGAGTTCTTTTTTAACCACTGCGTCCAAGAAGCTCCTTGATCAAGGGTTCCATTTGGCTGGGGGATTCATTAGGTCCAAACCTTTGAACAGGTTCACCTTGTTGATTAATGACAAATTTGGTGAAATTCCACTTGATTCCCTTGCCGAGCAAACCTGTAAGAGAATCTTGAAGAAACAGCCAGAGCAGATGCTTATCAACTTCAACTTTGTCCATTATTCGAAAGTTCACTCCGTATCGATCTTGGACTAGAGTTTTTACTTGCTGACAAGTGGCGGGTTCCTGTCCTCCGAACTGGTTGCAAGGAAAAGCTAGAATCTCCAATTCAGGATATTTCTGATGCAGCTGAACTAATTCTCGATAGTTCAGCTCAGTCAAACCTCATTCCGAGGCGACATTAACCACCACCACAACTTTTCCTTCGAACTGACGCATCTCCACCAACTGTCCCAGCGCATCTTTAGCCGAGAAATCATAGAAAGATCCTTCCGAGACTTTTCTTTCTGATCCAAAGTAAGTGAGCTTCAGCAGTAGCGCTATTGCTACGCTAAAGAGCAATATTCGGCCAATCATTTTTTTGGCCACGACTGAATTTCCTTTGACAAACGTGATTTTGTTGGTTCTCTCACAAAATGGTGCTTGGACATCTAAGGAGTTTTTACTTTACTCTAGCAGCTGCAGTTCTAGCAATTGTCATTTCTGGTGAAGTGATCAATCTGACACCTCAAAACATCGATACTGTAGTGGATGGAACTCGTCATGTTTTTATCAAATTCTATGCCCCATGGTGTGGTCATTGTAAATCATTGGCCCCGATTTATGAAGAATTGAGCAAACGATTTTCTCATGCTTCCACTCGAGTAGTTATTGCAAAAGTTGACGCCGATGGTATTTAATCCTGCCAAATATCCTAAATTTTCTGTTTTGTATAGAGCATCGAGAATTAGGTGAACGATTTAGCATTCAAGGCTATCCCACCTTAAAGTACTTCAAACCTGGTGGTGAGCCCGAGGACTATAGATCAGCGAGGACGCTTGAAGCGTTAATGGAGTGGGTCACCAACAAATCTGGTATGAAACTTGTATATGTTTTTTCTAACCACCCGAGAGCTTAGATGTGTTGCCTAAAGATATGGTGGAAAATTCCTTGGTTTTGAATTTGAATGAGCAAAACTTTGAAACTTATACCAAAGATGACTTCAAGGTTACTTTAGTGATGTTTTATAAGCCTGGACATCAACAAAGCGAAGAGGTCACAGAATTGTATGAAAAGTTGGCTTCTATTTACAAGAAGGATCCGAAGTGTCAAATTGCAAAGATAAATGCCGGGGAATTTAAAACCCTCGCCAAAAAACTTGAAGTTGGAGGCTTTCCTACTCTGCGAGCATTCTCGCCTCACACCGAAGAGGCTGAGGAATTCACGAGCGAATGGACAATTGAGAAACTTGTGAAATTCGCCAACATGAAGTGCTACAGTCATCGAAATACAGATGGAACTTTGAATAAGAATGTAGGATTTATTCCAGTATTAACTATTTGCTAATGATTGTATAGGCGGGTTCTATTAACGATTTGAATTTAGTCCTTTCTGCCTTTTACAGCACTGATAAGCTTGAGGAACGTCTAAAACACCGGGAAGAATTTCTACGCAAGGCCAGTTCTCCAACGCTGGATCCTGTGGTGGTTGGATATTATGCCAAAGTGTTGGAAAAGGTGCTGGAAGATCCTCAGTATCCGCACAAAGAACATGAACGACTCAACAATCTGATAAGCAGAGGAGCCATAAAAGATGACAAGATCGACGATTTCTACATCAGAAGAAACATCGTGGACATTTTTATTCAAAACGAGAAGAGTCACCGGCCTGAGGCCAAAATGCTGCCAAAAAGTAGGGATGAGCTCTAAAGATTAAAGCCTTTTTCGCTTTTTATTTGCCTTTTAATTATTCAACATTAATTCTTAATTAATTAATGCTTACTTGATAAACGCCAGTGTAATATCCTGCATAATACCAAGCCATCATCATATTGCTCAAGTTTTCATCTTTTTCTGTTAAACAGAGATTAATATCACTAGCATAGGAAGGGAGAGACGGGGAATTACCATCTTCTAATCCAGGAAAACCAGTTGGCTACTCGCACATGTTAATGCTGCTTCTAATTATGGGAAAGATTACCAGATTTATCTGTGGTTCTACAGGCACTGCAAATGTTGAATCCTGTTTTGGCTCTTCTTCTTGTGCCTGGGTGAAACATTCTTCCCCTATTTCTGCCAGAGTTGCTTCATTTGATGCTTCCTCTGGTGCTTCGAACGACTGTTCCTTCTTGGTAGAAGCAATCTTTCGTCTTTTCTTCCCTGTATTTTTCTCATTACTCTTAGACTCTTGCTTCTCTTCTTGATTTTGCATATCTTTGTAATCCTCAAACACCTGTTCCCAGGCTTGTACTAGGCTTGAATCATCCCAAGCACTAGGATCATCCAACGAGAGTTTCTTATCTTTTCTTGGTGGCATACCCTAGTCAGCTGATTCCAATGGATGTTGAATATTACCTCCTGCGCAGTTTGACCAGAACTGAGGCACAATTAGCAGAAGCCAAAGATGAGCATTCTTTGTTGAAAATCGAATCAGTTTTTCCCTCTTAAAGGAAGCTTTTTAACTGAGGTGATGTGATAGAATTTGAAGAATTGTCGAGAGTTGCTGGTTTCGTTGAAGCCGGATCATCCAAGCAGATCTGGATTAGTCAACAAGCTCTCTCAACTTACCCAAACCCTTAGTCACAACTTGAAACTAGTAAGCTTAAAACTGTACTTATAGGATAGGTTCAAAATACCACCTTGAACACGTCCTTACCTTTGACGTAAGCCATTCCCACTCGCATCCAGTTTCCAAAAAAAAAGAAATAGAACAGTATCGCAAGATTGGTTAAGACAATATCGAAGCTGGCAGGCACAAGATAGAAAATCCTTACTTGCCCACAAAGTACACTTTCACAACAGGCTAATTATTATGGTAGGAAAGAAAAAATGCATCATCCCAAGCTTCTGCTGCTACAATTAAGAGTTCTGGGACCTCTTCTTTAAAAAAAAGAAAAAAATCGTACAATTCAAGTGTATTAATTAAGCCATTACAGGGCTAAGCATAATGTCAAGAAAGAAACACCTCCCTCGGAAGAAATGGTAATAGAGCATCATCGGGTTAAGCAAGCTCAAATGAGTGATGAGTTGGTGAGAATGGTTTCGTTATTGAAGCAACATTCCACAGCCTTTCAGGATATCCTCAAGTCTGACGTTCAGGTGAATTATTTTCCCTTCAGCTAAATGATGAAAGGTTATGGATGAACTGTTCACACAAATGGATACGAACGTTACCAGCGTAAAGCGTGAAGGTCAAAGAATCCAACAAGTAACGCAAGAAACCAAGCAAACCACGGCGATTATTTGGACCGCTGTGTTTTATGTGGTGGTTGCTTTTTCTGCTACCTTTGCGATTATTCGACTCTTGCCCAAACAATTCTAAAAGTCGGGGCAAATTTCAGCTTTCTCTAAAGGTGCTCGACGTTTGAAGTCTATAAACGTTGTGGCGTATAGGAAAGCGAGATTTATAAAAAAAAACATTCTCTTTCTCTTAATGGTTTAAAACAACTTGTTTTGGATTAAGCGTCACTGATTTGGTCTCGTTGTGAATCTTATAAACTCCTACCAACCGATCTGCCAGTTCAAACATATTATTTCTAAGGCTAATAACGACAAATTGTGCATTCTCGGTTCGCTCTTTTATGTAGTTTGCTACGATTGATACGTTACGGAAATCCAAGGCTGCATCAATTTCATCCATTACATAAATAGGATTGGGTTTGAAGTGATGCAGTGCAAATACCAACGCCAAGGAACTAAGGGTCTTTTTTTCAAAATTAGCTTTATCCACTTGATGAAACAGCAACAAACCTTTTCTCCGCCACTAAGGTTTGATATATTTTTCCAACTCTTTCTTGGTGGCATAACTGTGAATTCAATGCCACCAGAGAATGGATCCAAAGAATCAACCAGTTCCAACTCGGCATTTCCTCCCAGTGTTATGGTCTACAGTAAGTAGGGTGAGTTGCAACTCCATTACTAAACTAACCTGATATATCTCCTTGAGTTTTGATGAAATGTTATTTAATCCAGTCATAAATTCCTCCAATCTTCGTTGTCTCAACATATCCAATTCTTGTTTTTTCGTATCGCGTGTAGAGGTTAAATCATCCAAATCCTTTACCCTTTTCAAGTATTCTTGATGTTTTAATTTGTATTCCTCAATTATTCCCAAGTTTGGCCTTTCTTTTTGTAACTTTTCTAACCACCTCTTGTTTATCCTGAGCTATTTGAAAAACTCTGTACCTTTGATTGCATTAATTTGCTGATTAGTTTTGTTTAAATTTAAACGAGATATATCTTGTTCGGTTAGTTGGACAAAATCTTCAATTCCATCACTATAATCAAAGTTATCTTGCTAATACTAAACAGGAATACCCTTCTGCAATAGGATGCAAAGTAAGCTCTGACATTCTAAAGTTCAATTTTAATAACTTTGCAGATTCTTCCTTGTTTATTCCTTCAGCTTCATTGATTTTACTAACTAGCAACGACTTTTTTCGAGATTTAATATCCGAATAATACACTGTAAATTACCTCTTTAACGCGAAATTCATTAATGGCTTCCTCTTCACTCTCCAATAATTTACTGGCCTCGTCAACTTTTTCCCGTTTTTGAATTACTTTCTACAAAAAACACCTGTCAGATCGAGGTCTAATCAAGGTGTACCTTCTCTAAATCCTCAACAACTTTTCGACTTTTCACCGTATGATCTTCTACTTGCTTACCCTGTGTTGTTAGGTTTTCTAACTCAACTTCTATGATGTGAAGTTCTTCCTTTTTTTGAACAATTTCTTCTTGTAACTTTCTTCCGTTATAGTTGACTTTCTCTGCTTGAACTTGCATTTTAATCACTCGTTCAGAAAAACTGCTAATTTGTTCTTTAATGCCATCGACTTTAGCATTCTGCGCTCTCAGCTTAATCCCTCCAACTTGTAAAATTTTTTCTTCTAAATGTTTGATCTGACTCTCAATCTCTGATGCCTTTAATTGCTTATCAGAAAGTAGCTTCTCTTTCTTGCTCAATTCTCTGCTAATTTCTTCCATCATCTTCTTTCCTTGATGATCTTCACTATGCTCAGTGCTAAATGAAAGATTAGTAAAAAGGGGTTAAAGCCTTAAATTAACCTTATTTTTTCCATATATTTGGTCAATTCTTCTTGCTGTTTTGATAAATTCTCGATTTCCATCTGCAATTTTTTCGCTTGCATTTCCAAAGATGGAATTTCTCCTTTTTGTAGTTGCGATATTTGCTTTTGTAGGTTCTCACGCTCTGATCTAAGCGCAATAATACTAATTTCTGCTTGTTCTTGTTGAGCCTTTAGCTTCTCCAAATCTTCTACACTAAGTTCCTCATCCATGCTGAGTCGCATGCCTCCACGATTCACTTGGCCCCCTCCCCCAGACATGGTACCAGATTTTTCAATCAACTCTCCTGCCAATGTCACCACACGATGATTGCGGCGACCACTTCCAAAGGCTATGCGATTTGCTTGATTCATGTTTTCACAAACCAAAGTTCCATGTAACACGTTTGAAAAAACTATCCGGAAGCGTTGATCCGTTGGTTCAATCAAATCTACCAATCTTGGAACATTCTCAGGTGTGTCTCTTGCACCTTCCATCCTATTCTGTTGCTTGTCCAAACATATAAAGGAAGCTCTTCCAACACTATTCTTCTTCAAGTGCTGAATACAATCTGTTGCTACGTCAGCATTCTCAACTACCACATGATCCAACATTCGACAAGCTGTAGAAATTGCCACATCATACTTATCATTGATTCTTCCCAAATTCCCTAATCGATCCTGTAACTTGTTTAATTAAATATTTAACCAAATTTTAATACATAAATCCCTCGAACTCTCCCAGAGTCTCGCATTTTAATAATAAACTGATATACTGTATTCCTACTCTTGTTGGTCCTAGCTGTGCTTATTGCTTCTTGGTATCTGCTCTTAATTTGTTCATATTTCTGCCTGAAATCTTCTTCTTCTTTTAATATTTTCTACCTCAAGTCATGGCATCTTGAACCATCGCTTAATATACCTTCAATTGCTGTTCAAGAGCAGCAACTTTTTCTTGAGTATTCTTAATTTCTTCTTTAGATTGCTTAAATTCACTAACCTAGCCCCAAAACTATCAATGAAAAACCCCTTTAACCTACTTTCTCAACTTGTCTGGATTTGCTGACTTCTAAATCATTTTTTGCATTATGATACGCCTTTTCGTCTTGTTGAGACTTTTTCAACAACACTTCTTTCTGAGAAGTTAATAGGGCGATTTGCTGTTTCTCTTGAGAAATCTGTTCCATCCAAGGTTGTAAAGCATTTTGTTGAACTTGAATTTGATCAATAAAGGTTTGAGTTTTTCCTATTTTCACTATTAAGCAAAAGGTTTTCTTGGGGCCTTTACCTTTCAAACCATCTTGGATTTCTGCCAAAATTGCTTCTTCCTTCTCAAGCGTAGAGTTTAGATTATTAACCTTTACTTCAATTTCTTGAATGTCCCCTGTCAAGTTTTTCCATTCATGTTCAGCTTGAGAATATGAATTATTATCCTGAGAATGCATGAATTAATCAAATCAAATATGCATACTTTTTCAAGAGATGACGATAGTTTGTTTTTCTTTAAATTAAAATGCTTGTACTGTTCTTTCAATTTTGCCAATGAACGTTCCAATTCTTGGTTTTTCTTTGAATCTTTTTCCAATAATGCTTCAAGTGACTAATTCTTAAGATTTGAGCAGGAGATTTTGGCCTACCTTCAAGTCGTTTTGCATTGTTGAAAGAATTGCACCTTTTGCCTCAATCTCTGTATTCCTAGATTGAAATGCTTCTCGATGAGCATGTAGATTAGAGCTCAGGGTGTTCTATTAATAATAATTTAGGCAATTATATCCAAATTTACCAATTCCAGTTGCGCCTGGGACTGTTTAGTTGAAGCCTCGAAAATCTGCCTCTGCAAAACTTGATGCTGTAGCTTGATCATTTCGTTTTCGGATCGAATGAACGCCTCAGCCTTTTCTTTTCCTTCCTTTATACTTCAAAGTCAAGGATGGGTACAACAAGATAAACCTTTAGAGTATCTCGTTGTTTTTCCATCATTTTTACACGATCCAACCGCTGCACACGTTCGTCATTAATTCCATGTATTTGCAAATCAAGTTGGTCAATTTGTGGCTTGTAATGGGTCGTCCCAATTATATCTTCCAAGTATTCAAGTAATCCTTCCTCTTGGTCATTTTGAGCCTTTGGTTTCATTAATGCAATTGATTCTACTTCTCCCTATTCAGTTAACACTACCTTCTTTAAAGCAAGCATACTTGTAAGATTAAGAAGCGCTTATGTTCCAAATCTACTCCAAAGGACTTTAATAACTCGGTGACTTGACCATAAGTGCTAGTTTTCCCATTGATGAAATATTTGCTGGAGTTGTTTCGATAAGCGGTTCTTGAAATAACCAATTCTTCATCATCAATCTACAATTTACCATTTATGAACAGTGAAAAGTTAATCTTACCATTGTTTGAGTTACTTTAAAGTGCAATTCTACAGTACAATGATCTGGTTGCTCCGCAGCATTTGCTGACTGATATATTAACTCTGAGAGTTTTCCTTGGCGCATCTTGGACGCACGATATCCAAACACAAAGAGTAAAGCATCTATAACATTTGACTTCCCAGACCCATTGGGACCCACAACCGCAGTGAAGCACTAATATTTAGTACAATTCAAGGATTTACCTGATGGAAAGGCCCGATTCTTTGCTCATTAGCATAAGATTTAAAGTTACGAAGGACCATAAAGGTCAATAGGATTGATTCTTTACTCATGATCCAACTCGATGCAGATACAAGTCACGTGGGAATCAGAAATGGCTTTGTGGAAAAAAGGACAATTCCAGGGCTTTATCACGTGTCATCAGCAATGCGAAATTCCAAGAAAAAGTCCCCTAGTTATGTATTAAAAACATTGCTGGCTGGAGGTATAGCTGGATGTGCAGGTAAGGGAGTTCCTACTATTGGCCCAGATCTAACTTCCCCTATCAGCCAAGACCTCGGTAGCACCGTTAGATCGAGTAAAGATCCTTTTCCAGACCAATAATCCCACCTTTACACCTTACGCCGGTTCAATGCGAGGTTTGATTACAGCTACCGGGATAATCTGGAAGACTGGTGGTAGTCGAGGCTTGTTTAGGGGACATGCTGCAACTCTCTTGAGGATATTTCCATATGCTGCCATCAAATTCATGGCTTATGAACAATTTCGAGCGGTGCTTGCTCTTCACATTGCGTTGGCTAAACAGACTTGGTTAGATATTAATGCCCGATCCCAAGAAAGAAACAGTATTATTGCAATTTCTTGCTGGTTCTTTGGCTGGTAAGTTTCTCATTTATGTTTATTGCGTTACACAATCTAAAAAGGAATGACTTCGGTAATCATTACATATCCTTTGGAATTAATTCGAGTTCGAATGGCTTATAATTCTCATGATGGATTTATTGCTACTTGTAAGAGGATTTGGTCTCCTCCAGACTCGGCGAATGTGAGCGTGACCAAGACTAGTAGAAACTTTTATCGCGGAATTTTTCCGACATTGGTTGGAATGATTCCTTATGCTGGAGTATCTTTTGCTACGCACTATTTAATGCTCAAGACCATAAGGGCGAAGCTAATTGTTGACCAGGACCCCAACAATAGACTTCCTGTTTGGGCAGAGTTAGTTGCTGGGGGAGTTGCCGGAGCGGTGGGACAAACGTCTTCCTATCCTCTGGAAGTAGTGAGAAGACGCATGCAAGTTGCAGATCTGCAGCAAGACAGCGTCCCACGACTCAAAAAGGTTATTCAAAATATTTGGCGTGAGAGGGGAATAAGAGGATATTTTGTTGGACTCAGCATTGGTTACATAAAGGTGATTCCCATGGTGGCGATATCATTTACTGTTTATGACCAAATGAAGCACTTGTTGAAAATTGATTGAATAATTACTTTTATAAGCCCACTCGCTTTCCGCTGCTGCTTAATCCTCCTGTCAAAGTTCCACTACCGCCAAAGAATGTGCGAATTAACCACACTTGAGAAATGCCCATAAGGATTACCAAACCACTTCCCACGAGAGCACCCCAGTAAATACGGCTCTCTGTAGACCTGACCAGTGACATGTTTCTATGTTCCTTTGTCTTGAAGTAACGCTGATCTCGTTCAATCTGCATCAAAGCAGCGTTGATCTTGAACATTGATTCTTCCATGTTTGACTGTTTCTCCGTATCCAACGGATGCTTGATAGGCAGGGAAGCCTTATGGAAATCATTCTCCACGACAATGTCAAAGTCCACAATTTTATCGCCTTGAGAAGCTCCTTCATTATTAATCAGGCAGAAACTGTATTCGCCTTGATGTTCCCCGGTAAATACAAGATCCGCATCTCTTTGCAAAACTTCATAGACTACTTCTTCTCCAAGTGGATCAGTGATTCGATAATCCAAATCAAAGTTTCCTCCAGATTGAACCTACAATTTTAATTTGGCCCACATTTTCTAAATTACATTGAAATAGAATCCTAGTTTCTCGTTGGGTTTGATAGTCATACCATAGAAACACTCGGTCGTGCCAGATGCAATACGGAACGTAAAAGTACGTCCTAGCACAAGAGCGACGTTAACAAGTATCAGAATAGACCCAGTGGCTATATTCAACATGTTGGAGTTTTTTTCTTTTCTTTAGCCCAAACTGAAGAAAAAAAAATTGTCTGCTTTTCCCACTGCACACACTTTGAAAATAAAAAAAAGTGACTTTAAAACAATATTTATTCTCCTTCTCAGTCCTTAAAGTGGACAAGAAAACTGAATTGGTGAAGTCAAATTTTATTCCTCAGGGAAAGTTTTACGTTTCAAATTTGGTCTAGATTCTTCCTTCTTGTCTTCGAGGTGATCAATCAGGGACTCATCCTCAAGCTTTTCACCATAGAGTTTCTCTGCAAAATCTGCAATGATCTTTGGCAATGCTGGTCTTTTTACCAAAGTCTTAGATAATCGTTCATCAAAATACTCGACAGCAATTGTGGATATCATAATACCACATGTTATAAGAATCCCTTCTTGCGTATTAAAACGCTGTTGATAATATTCCAAAAGTATATCAGGAACCAGCCACACATAATATACTTCCAAGGACAGATTATTTGCAATAAAAGAAATTTCTTTCAATTTCTCTGCAAATTTATACCGCTGATCCTTATGATGCTTATTGATGGTTAATTTAACACCAACAAGTCGGTTTTTAGATAAAAGAACATAATCTACAGCCGAAGTGTTAAACTCCAACCGATAACAAACCACTCTGTCATCATCAGGCAAGATTAATCTCTTGAAATCCATGTCTAAGTAGTCAACACTGGATGGCTTAACCAGCATGGATGAGCTTAATCTAATGCCATGACCATATATATTAATCAGCCCCAATTGATCCAAGCTTTGATAAATTTCTAAAGCAGAATTTGATTGAAGTAAAATTTTACGGAAATCGTTGAAATCTCTCAGCCTTCTCCCAAAATATTCTATAAATTTATCCTGTAATACTGTAATTGCTATTCCACTAGAGCATCTTGAAAAATTTTCCGTAATAATGCAATAGAGGCTGCAAACATATCTTCGCATGTATATATCATTACCGTAACATTTAATACAAGCCAAAGCAGCCTCACTAACTAATATCTTTACTAAATCGTTGCGATAACCTTCTTCAAGATGGTTTTCAAATCTGGCATAAAACTTGTCAAAATCGCTTTTAACTCTCAACTTCATTTCCAAGCAAAACTTGTCGTACTTGCTTGAAAAATTCGTAGAATCTGTTTTCAAAAACCTGTCTAGAAGCAAAGGATTTAACCCAGTTCCTAATTTTAAGAAAGATTCTTGTTCATTGTTCATTTTTATAAGGTTATCCTCGTGGGTTGATTTCCAAGTCTGATATTCTTGTTCGGTGAATGCAACTTGTAAAATGGCGTTTTTAAAGTGTTCGCAACACTTTTTTGGAAAGCCATCATCTGTAACAGCTATGAAGGTCAAGTTAGAACACGAATTCATAATTTCGAACACTTGTTGTAGAAGAGGGTCGTTAGCTTCAAAATTGTCCTCAGCTTGTTTATAGAGTATATCCATATCATCAACAAAGAGTTTTACAAAAGAACCAAGAGAGGATAGATGTGTAAAAAACGTACTTGGGGAACAGTTAGAAGGTTGGTTGATCAATTTCCTCAAAGTATGCAAGTAGGCTTTGTTAGGATAAGCATGATGTTTTTCTTGGTATAGAAGAATTAATATCTTCTGTATCCATGTAGATATATCAAGTAAATTTGGCGCATGAGAAAAGTAAATAACTCGTTCACCTTTCAAAAAGTAATGACAAGCTAAGGCCATCAAAACATATGATTTTCCAGATCCAGTTGTTCCGTTTAAAATTCGATAACTACTATCTTCATCGGTTTGAGTTAAAGCACTCTCAGCAAATTGAAAAGCATCACGACCTATAAAACTAAAGGTTTCATCTTTCACATTAAATCTTGCTCTCGTTATGTCTTCCCCAAGGTAAGGTAGGTGAGTAACTTTCTTTTTATCACATAAATCTTGGAACAAGCGATCAGAAGGACCGACTTGTTCAAGCAAGTTGGCAATTCTTCCAAAAATAGCGTCTCCATTTTTAACTAGGGAATTAAAAAATCAGAGGAAAATAAGCTTACTGGAATGGTAGAAAAATGTGCTTTCAAATCCGTGAACTTTTTCTTGAAATAACGCGAAGTTTTCGGCTCTTTGGGTTTGAAATATAGCCCTATTTGACTCTACCAATCGGTGAATATTTTGTTTATATATTCCCATGGCGAGTATATCTTCTTTTAAATGATCAATTTCAACGTTGAAAAATTCCTTTTTGGAAATCCATTCCAATAGATCTTGTTTTAGATTCGAAAGTTCTTTCTTTAAGTTTTGTACTTTAAGCTTCTTTGTTTCCAGCTTTTCTGCTGACCCCCCTTCCGCTTGGATGTTGTTACTATCATCTTCATCACAGTTTTCAGTTCTTTTAGATTTTCCTGTATTCTTAAATAATTCCTCGTAGACTTTTAGCTCAGCCCTTTTTAAACTGAACTCTAATCCTGAAATATCAGCTCTCTTTCTCAAATAAATTGTTTCTTTGGCGATTTCGTCCATATTTTGAGGTGAACTTTGTTCTCTTTTTACATTTTCATCTTTTAGAGTTTCCGGGAAATGGTTTTTATTCAAAACATCCAAATTTTGAAAGGCTATGTCATAAACTTGAACTTTCTTATCATAATTTTGCACCAGTAGCAGAACTTCAGTCAACTCTTGCAAAATTTTTGAATCATCTTCACTAAAACTTGTCATGTAAAGGTCACTGCCGTTTTTAACTTTATGTAGATCATCGAATGTAAAATCTCTGTGGGTAATTATGCTGCTCATATCGAGTTTTACTGTCTTTTAATTGGTATTTTTGGGGTGGAAGAAAAATGTCAGCAGATGTATAGTTTTCAAATGCCACCTCCCAATATTAATTTATTTCCCACTGCGTGAAAAATCAAGCAAGCTATTCAAACCTGAAAGGCATTGTCAAAAGTATTAAAGTGAATCTCATTGGAATTGTTGTAAGCAATAATGAATTAAGAAACTCAAATGAAGACACTGGGAAATATTATTGGTAATATTTCAACACAATGCTACAACATTTGCCAGGAACTGACGTTAAATAAAACATTTCATGTTTAAACTTGAGGATTTCTTCACATCAATAGCTTGGGATTTCTATTATTGTTCAGTTAAGTTGAAAAAAAAATTACTTTCATCTCCTTGTGACCGATACTCTTGAAACCTCAAATTCGAATTCACTTCTTCTCTCACGACTAATGCAGCATAAACATAAAGAATTATGTAGGTTTAAATATAAATATCAAATAACTCCATAAAAGCAAAAGGACAAACTATTTTTGAGCAATATCGCTTAACCTCTGATGAGAAGGCACTCGGTGGTTCCTCTTTTGTTCAGCGATGTGAAGATACGCTTGGAGGAGGTGATGAATTGGCAGCAAAGTTTCACTTGTCAGAAGAGCTATTCAATCGTGAAGTTGATTTTGTCAAAAAACTTCGCCATACTGTAAGTTAAAGTCATGTCACTAACGCAAATCAGAATGTCGTACGTTTGATTGAAGCCTTTGAACCAGATCCAACAAACGAAAAGCATCCTTATGCAGTTACTTTATGGCAATGTGGATCTTACAACTTGGAGGAGTTTGGAAGATATACAAGACCTTTTGAGCTTAATCATGCCAAAGCCATTGCCACAGTATCTAATGAAATCTCAGTACCATTCTAATCACATTAATAGGACGTTATTAATGGATTGATAGGATGTTCGAAACATAAGATAGGTATCACTATATTTATTTCTAACCCCCAAGGTTAAAATAGTCCATTGTGATATTAAGCCTCAGAATGTTATGTATTTTCGCGATTCTACATCCTTTGACCGATGGAAGTTGATAGACTTTGATGCTTCTTGTTAGTAAGTTTTATTTCAGTCGGTTTTTTACCCTGATAAGCCTTGGTGAACCTGTTCAACGTGGTACGCTGGATTTCTGTGCACCGGAAATGCTACTTCAGGAGCCTGCAACTACAGCAATGGATGTCTTTTCCCTGGGCAGATTGATTAATTGGATGTTTATAAGCGATAACTCTTGGCTATGGAATAAGAAGGACCATATTATTGATGATAAAGAAAAAGAATCCATACTTTTATCCAAGGAATCCTTAGAAGTTTGTAATTCGATAAAACATGAAGCAACAGTTTATCTCATAAAAGCCCTAACAGCAAAACAGCCTGATTTAAGGAAAACATTGCAGGAAGTTTTGGTACTTTTTTAAGTTATGAAGCTTACTTGGCTTAAGAGATCTAGTTACTTTTCCGGAAATATGCATACAAAAATGATTTCCGACAATAATACCGGTGATTTTGCTAAACTTCGCCCAGTGAATACAAACGAATGGGGCAAAGGAACCAAAATTGACCCTCGATCTCGTAGGCAATTTAATGTGGCTATAAATAACAAAACCTAGCAAAATCCATCGGAATGATCGTCGAAAATCGATTTATTCTACTAAAGAGCTCGTTTAGAAGAAATGACTCGAAAGTTATCTGGTTGGCCTATATGCCTAAGAAATACATCAATTGTTGTGTCAAGTTTTATGAGGATAAGAAGGAATACCAACGAACTATACAAACTTTAAGTCAGCTGAAGCACCAATTGCAAAAAGTAACTCACCCAAGTTTTGATTTTACTTATGAAAAAAAAAGAATATCGTTTCGTTTAAATTTGCCTTTGAAGCAAAACCCAACTCACCTTATTATCCCTGGTCAATATTGGTTTTTGATGATGGACCTGTTTCTCTTAGAAATATCGTTGAAAACAAACGCTATAAGGATGGTAAATATTTTTCAGAGTTGGATGTCCATACAAAATGGGATGCCTTGAAAGTAGCCTTCTGAGTTTATACTAATTTTTAGGCGGTGGTGAATGCACTTAAAGCTTGTCAGCAGTATGGAATTGTCTGCGTTGACCTTCACCCTTCTGGGATAGTACGACATCACTACAACTATACTGATCCTGGAATTTGGAAGCTGTGTAGATTTGAACAATCCAGAAAGTATTATTTTTTGATATTACCGTTAATATGCGCATAACATAACATAGCATTGGAGAAGAGGTTATATTGTCAAAATCACCCTGGTGCACTCCTGAAGCTGCAGTAGCTATGAAAGAGAATAAGATGCTTAGGGCAACTTTTGAAATGGACATTGTTAGCTTGGGATATTTGATTTATTTTATGATTGGACATGTTCCATTTCGGAACGAGAACAAGATGGAATCTTTATCTAGTCAGACAGAATTTGATATAACCAAAATCATGGTTCCAAACGCGATTGCCAGAAGAATACTTTCTCAATTATTGAAGAAAAACCCTCAAGAACGCATGAGTCTTCGAGACCTGATAGTAAGTTGGCTTTACTTGTGTCTAACCCCTTGCTTTATTATGAAGAAATCGCCATTTATTACTGATGTTCAGACTATGGAGTAGTTTAATCCCTTTATTTTAAATAGATATATATTCTTTTACTTTTTACAGCGTTTTTGAGATAATGAAGATTTTAAAAAAGTGTGTTGCTGCATGCTCAGGTTTTCTAAACAGCTTCGTTTTATTCCAACAACTCGGTTGATACTCTCCAACCTGAGTTCTATTCAAAGAACTTCTTACGTTTCCTCAAGAACCATACGATATCTTACAACAAGGACCAAAGATTTCCAAGAATACTTGAAATATCTTGATTTTCCAAAAGCAGAAAGTGTCCTCAAAGAAGCTCATAGATTCAATGAGTCGGGATTTGGCGAAAGCGATTATCTAGGGTTGTTGCAAGGTTACGCTAATGAAGGGAAACATGCCAAGGTTACAGAGCTCATTGGATGGATTCGTGAAAGCCAACCTGGATTATATGAACGCCTAAACGAAGGAGAAGAGTTGAACCTGATGTTGGCCATAGCTTGTAAACAAGGACAACTAGTGCAAGAAGCGTTGGATTTAGCAAGTCATATCAGTCCAAATTCCAAATGTGTTGACATTTTGCTACAGGTTTTAGCAAAGAATGATGGGGAATGGAGTTTAGTGGAACGGTTTTTCCAAAAATTTGTGGATTCAAACGGAATGACCTTGGATGAAACTAGGTTGAATCTAATAATTGAAGCTTGTAACGCAAGGCTTGAGCCGTCTTCTTTGTTACCCGGACCAGTAGATGCAGTTCTTCGGTTTGTTTGGAAGTTATGGCAAGATAGGCTAAAGAATGATGCAGCTACTTTGCTTGAGCAAGTAACCACCAGAAACCGATTATTGAGTTTACTGGCAAAGCGTGAATTTTCTTGGAATTTAATTGATGACGAAACCAGCAAACCTACGCCACCGATATATCAAGTATGGCAAGAAATGGATGATTTGGGTCTGACCTCGGATATTGCTACCTTTACCATATTGATGAATGCTGGTATTAATCACGACGTACCACTGAAGAAGGCGCTTGATTGGATGTCTTTAGCGAAAAATCGTGGGTTGACGCCAGACTTGGTGGCATATTCCACGATGGTGAAGATTCATTGTCTTGAGCGAAACTTGGTCGAAGCAGAAGCGCTTATTCATGAAATGAAAATGGCAGGAATTGAACCCAACGCAATAACTTATGCTGTGTTATTAAGAACATATGGTCAAACCAGTGATATTGGGAAAATGGAAAATCTTTATAACGAGGTGATCCTTAATAAGAAGTTATATCCTGATGCCACGACCTATGCCATAATGATGAAAGCGGTGATACAGTGTGACCCCCAGCAAAATTTGACCAAAGCCATGCAGTTATTCAGAGATCAACAACAGTTTGATATTCCTTTACAAGCTCATTCCTATCTTCCTTTGCTAGAAGGTTACCTTCAGATTGGTGATATGGATTCCGTGGTCGAAGCTTACTCACATTTTCGGGAGCAGGTTGAACAAGTGGACAGTTGGAGCTTTACCGATTTGATTCGCTTATTTGCGTCGTATAAATCAGTGGGACTGGTGAAGAGAGCATGGAGAGATATGTTGGAAGATGATATACCGCTTAGCAAGTACACATACACCGTTTTAATAAACACTTTTGGTAAGTTGGAACAGTTGGAATCGCTGAAGAAACTTTCATTGATGCTTCAAATGGACGGGGAATTACAAAGTCTCGACATGCCTTTGAAAAATGCCTTGATGAACGCTTTCCAACGTTGTGGAGATGGAACGCGCGTGCTACAGCTTTGGGACCAATGGTTTATACTGCCGGGTAATTTACCAGACAACATAACCATTAGTGTAATTTTGGACACGTGCGGACATCATGGTTACCGAAATCGGGCAAGATCGATCTGGCAATGGTGCTTACAGCATCAGCATGAACTCCCGTTGAACTTGGCAAACTATGAAGCCTGGATGGAATGTTTGGGACGATCTGAAGATTATGACGAGATAATGCGGGTATTCCAACAGGCAGAAGAAATATTCGGTAGTTCTAGCATTACCAAGAAGACGGTGGGTGTTGCTTTATCCTTTATTAGGAGGTCAAAGCAGGATGAAAGGATCAAACAAGCAGAAGAGTATTTCAAAACCAACTATCCCGACTTGGTGGTGTAAACAATAACAAGAATGTTTAATTATCCTCTACGATCAACTTTTCTGTTTGAAACATGTTGTTAATCAAAACCTGTCTTTTTAACCCTTCCAATTCTTTTGACCAGTGAGTGGTCAAACTATTCAAGTCTTGTTCTTCTTTAACACCTTGCAGAGATTGACGGAATTGATACTTGATGCGATCTTGAGCATGTTCACGGAAATTATAAGCAGCGAACTGCCGACTTGTCCGTAGTAGTTTACGATATAATTTTGTTAATTCTTTATATGAGTTTTTCATCTTTCTTAATTCTTTTTTGACTTTAAATGAATGTGTTTAAAAGAGGGGGAGGGAAGTGTGTGTGTGTGTGTGTGTGTGTGTGTTCAAAGTGCAATACAGTGCGAAAGAGATCAACTTTTTCTACAAAGCTTTTTTTCATTCCTCTCTCACCAAACACGACAAGATGCGCTTACTAACCCACAACATGTTACAATGTCACGCAAAACCTTGTCCGGGTAATGGATTCCCACTGACTCTTCAGATAATCGAATGGGAAGAGCAATCTTGTGAAATAAACGAAGAGTTTTTAAGAAACATCAGCAGCAGGATAGATTGGCCCGCATTTCTAACAACTCTTAGTCAAATCACGTTTAATAATGCAGAATTGGATGGATTGAAGATGGAACTTCCTCCAAGTTTCCCTGAAGAACCCAGTAGTGAATTTCTAAAGACATTGCATGTGTTGTTAATGGAAACTGATGTCAAAGAAGGAGAAATGGTCTGCAGGGGTTGTGGACATGTCTACCGAATCCGAGACAGTATTCCCAACATGCTGCTATCAGAGTATGAAGTGTAATTGTTGTTATTATTAGTTGATAACAATGGTAAAAGTGAATGACTCGTTGTTCGTGAGAAATTCCTTTTAAATAATTTTATTGGTGCAAATAATTTACGGTGCCAGACTTTAAGGACGGTCATTGTCAATTGCAGTCAGCCTTTTAATTCTCTTTCCGTTTTTCTTTTCCCCTCTCACACACTCTCTCCTAAACACTCCCACACTCCCCACTCGGATTACAAAGTTTCACATTTTGTTTTTTTGGCCGTCTCTGGCCCCCCCTCTCCCCTTTCCCAGGCTTCTTCTCTCTCAAGAAGTGTTCCAGTCCAACTTGAACATAGTTCTTCACACAAAAACAACAACTTCTCTCGCTCTTATAAACTTTTTTGAAACGACGACGATCCCCTCGAGTTCACGAACGAATATACAAAAACAATGATGCAATACACTGATCTCCTGCTGGTCTTAGCGGCCATGCTTTTAACCCTTTTCGTACGAACTCTACCCCGACTTTATTCTTCCGAAATCAACAAGGAAGAAAACCGCTTTCTTCAATTGGTCACTCTTGGAAAAGACGAAGCCGGTAGCAAGAAACCTTTGACTGCTTTGCAAGTTAATCCTTCTTCTACTAAAGCGCTTCCTCTTGTTCCATTGCTGCCAACCCCTCTCTCGCCGTCGCAAACAGAAGAGTTTAACCTTCCAGAATCCCGCCTTCCGAGTGCTGACTCCTTGTCTTCTTCCCCTGCCGTTTCTTGCACTTTTGCAACTCCCACCTTGTCCCTTGAGTCTGAGCTAGCTCTATTCCTGCCTCGGAAGGTTACTAAAAGCTCACATGTTAGAATTGTGCGCCAATTGGCGTTGCTTCTTACCCCCTCCCTTTCCTCAGAAATCCTTCCACCATTAGAAAATGTGCACCAGGCTTTAACGACGCTCACAAATACCCACTTACCCGGAAATGAATATTTGACTTACTTGCTGAAGAAAGTGACATCAAAGACTGCAACTCGGGCTTCCATGATCCAACACGTTTCAGCCGTTAAGGAATACCTAGAGTTTTTGGTGAACGATAAAGATACTATTCCCACTTTCCAAGACCTGATCAAGCAGTACATGAACCGCTTGAAAAGGTTAAGAGAAATCCTTGAACGCTCCTATGCCAGCACCGAACTGAAACGACGTGAGGTGAAGATCGTCCGTCGTGATCCGCGCTGGAGAGGAGTCTGGGAAACCGTTAAAGGACTCAAGGAAATGTGGAAACAAGTGGATGAGAGTATCGAAGAAGCCGTTAAAGCTAACCATTTTTTGGCTGAAGAGAAATGCCGATTAAGTATTAAGAATTTGACCAACGTGGCTAGTTTGGTGAAACATGCATATGTGACCCGTCAATTTGTCGTTGAAGTTAATACACCATCCAGCACAGAAAGAACCGTGCATCGCCGCTCTCGCTCCTGGAACGACGGAGGCGTCAATGTTGTCGCCCCGGCGAGCGTGTGGACGGAGATTTCTGCGTATTAACCAGTACTTTGATGGAACTAGTAGAACATCGTGTAGATGAATAAGATGTGTTGGTAACGAACTAATTGTAATTTCCATGTCACGCCCAGTATATTAAGTATCGCAAGGAAGGGAAGAATTAGGCGTCTCCGCCGTGCTACATATTTGTTTAAATCAGATAGATTAGAAGTTTGAATAAACTATAGAGCTGGTTCGTAATCTGCCGCGCATCGCCGTCAGGTGGCCATGTCTGAAATTCGAACCGCGGACGAGATCATAACCGTGCTGCACCACCGAGCGGCATATGACCTAAGTCAATACCAGAGATAGTACTACTTGCTTATTAATCCAAACATCATAATTATTATTAGCTTTGCTGTGGTGAGAGAGTGTTTGCCCAAAAAGAGACAATAACCTTTGTTGTGGTAGAGATCTATAAACAAACTTTTTCGACAACTTGACATTCCTTTCAATGAAAGAGGACCTGGCTTCAAATTAAGTGGAGATCTTTGGAACAAGGAGTAATTTCATCCCTTTGTAGTATTCCTAATAATGCCCAAAGTGGTGGTGGTGGTGGTGAGGAGGAGGGCTCATTTGTAAGAATCAAGTTTGATGCAAATGGCAATAGTTTTGTGCAAATTAACGACTTGAAGGAAAAGGAAGAATAAATGGGAAGTTTTAATGAAAGTAGTTGGCTTTAGAGCGAAGTAGCAGTATTTCTTATGGTATTGATATCCAACAAGAGATCACGTAACTGATCATCAGAGATTCTATGGATCAGACTGGGAATCAGCGATTTGGCCTCATCCACGGTAGCAGGACAAAGGTTCAACAACTGGGCATGTTCAAAGGAAGAAAGCCCCGCTCCGGCTTCATTCTGTTGTAAAGCACTCCTCGCTTCAACCAACATGTTTTGGCTTCTAAATCGACCAAACACTTGAGCATGCTCATAAGCTCGCCTAAAGATATCGTTGATCGCCTTTTCTCCCTGTAGTTTCACCTTTTGCTCTCGTAACTGTACCAACAAGATGTTGACATCGGAAACAGTCAAACAATGAACCTCATTGAAATCTCCCCACCCCTCTCACTTAGTTGTTGTCAAGGTGGAGTGTGGGTTACCTTTGCCAAAGTTTAAAGTTCCTGCATCCAAATCTTCTGCTCGAAGATGGTTAAAGGTTCGACCTGCCCCACCACCTCCTCCTGTAGCTGCACTACCAGTACTAGCACCTGCAGCAGTATTTAGGGCAGAAAAAGACATGTATTTTTTTATTGGAATAATTTGTGTGCGGGCTAGAGATACAGTGAAAGCCGACTCTGTTGATGACTAATCCAGGTGAAGAATACACAAATACTAACAAATCCCACCGCCCGATAAAAGGCTGACCTTGAAATCCTTTGTTCTTCTTGGACTGAGCGGAATGATGAGAATATCGCCCTCAGATTGGGGAATTTTGATTTCATAGAGGATCACATGATAAACTGGCGCAAAGATTTATTTATTCTCGCCATCATTCAAGCCGCCAAAACAGTGGTTTCTTCTTGTTTAGTAATTTGTTGCGGAGTTTCCTTTTTTTGTTCCAAAACAGCCCTCGCTCCCTCGTCCCATGGTTTGACGTTCTTCTCCAACTATTTGGGCTGGTGTTAGTAAATATCAGGCAATAAGGGGATTACCAGTTCCATCACTTGATTGGCGTTGAATCCCAAGATTCCGCCTCCACTGTTTGCTTCTTCTTCCTCTTCTTCTTGTTTTTTCAGTTGCTGTTGTTGTTGTTGTTGATTAATAGAATTTTTCTTAGCAATTGGTTTTGTTTTTTTCGGGTCTTTTTTGTTATACCCTCCTCCTCCTCCCCCACGCGGCGAGGAAAAGGGTCTAGCAGAAAAGGGCTTTCTGCCTCTGCTATTACCACCTCCGCGATTTTGATGAAAAGCAGCTTCTTCATTATCATCATGAGGATGGATTACGTGTCTGAATCGACAATCTCGGCCAAATCGACAAACAATTCCTCGTTTCCAATATCTACAAAGAACGATGGATTTAGCCTCATCTTGTTCATCTATATACCCCGTTATTTGGTCAACACTTCACAACTAAAGCAAAAAAAAATACCATTGTTTCTAGTAGCTTGACTGTTTCTGTGTAATCCATCTTCATTATTACCTCGGTTGCTAAACTCGGATCTTCTCCAACCAGCACCTCTTCCACCTCCAGCTCCACCTCTGAAGCCACCGCGAGTTTTGAAGAAAGCTGGTCGTTGACGAAATCCCTTGTTTTTCCCACTTGTTGATGAATAAGACGATTCAGAACTACCGTCGTCAGAGTCATTGGACTCGCTCTTACCACCAGTTTCTCCTCCTTTGCCGAATTTACCTGCTGGATGATAGTACGAACATTGATCGCCAAATCGGCATTTTTCCCCATTTAACCAGTACCTACAGGCAACTTGCTTTGTTCCTCCCCCTACCGTTCTTTCAGCCTTGTTTTTACCACCAGCTTTCTTAGCCTCCACCTTTGATTCTCTTGGTGGGGGTGGGGGAGCATTCAAGTCATGCGAAAACCGACAATCTTGGCCATATCGACAGGAATCGCTTTGAAAGAATTTACAAAGAGTGTCGCTGCTATTGTTGCCAAATCTTTTTGCAGCAGAGTTTTGATCAGCTGTAGTGGTTGCCATGGACACAAGTTACAACAGTAGAGAGAGAACGGTGCTTGTATATTAAGGAGAGAAGGAGGTGATTTTTTTTGCTTGCTTTCGATTGTTGGGAGAAGGGCACACGAGTAAGTGAGTGGAGTGGAGTGGAGAAAGATAAAACTTTTTCCTCCCATAAAAAAAGGCTACTATTAGGAAGTAATGCTTACTACCACCTCTCGTTGTCTGGGTCCATCGAATTCGCAAAAGTAGACGCTTTGCCATGTCCCCAACAGCATGCGCGAATTGTCAAAGGGGATCTGCACAGAAGGGCCTACCACCACAGCCTTCATATGACTACTGGCATTGTCTTCACAGTGTTGATATCCTCCCTCCTTGGGAAACAAGCGGCTGAGGGTTTTGTTAATGTCCAGCTTCAAGGGCGGATCGGCATTTTCCTGAATAGTCACACCAGCCGTAGTGTGTGGAACGTAGACGGTAACCACCCCGCTCTCTACCTGAGACTTTTGCAGCATAGCATTGATGCGATCACTGATGTCAATCCAATCTTCGTATTTACGAGTTTCCAGTTTAATTCTTTGTGGTTTCATCCCTCCCTTTCCTCCTCACTGTTATGAACAATCACAGTTAGGGTCACGTGCATATATTACCGAATTCATATTTATTGCATGAAAATTATTATTATTGGCACTAACTTGAAGGGAGGGGTTTTAAACGCAATGCTAACCAGAACATGCGTAAAAAGCCATTCTTTACGTATAAATATGAATAGTAGCAGTGGTAGTAGCAGAAGTAGTAGTAGTAGTAGTATTCACTCTCAAGTTTTGGTTAGTCGCAATCCCCCAAACACTCGACCAGACGACCATTTCCAGAGTTTTGGGACTTTGTTCTAAGACATGTTTAGATGTGAGAAAGAAGAGAGAAATTACCATCCAAGACTTTGTTGCTTTTTCTTGCTGTAGCCTACGTTGTTCCCAGATTTCATAAGCCTTTTTTAAAACCACTTCAAACATCTCTGCAGGATAAGCTTGAAGTAGCTTTAGATTTGAATCAAAATTGCCATGGATCAACTGCTCTCTAACGGATATGAGCATCGAGCAGCATAAATCCGTAAGAAAGGGTATCCCAGTGAAGCGATTAGATCGACTCGGATCTGATAAAAGGGAATCCCAAATGCGCAAAAGGTCAGGCAATGGCCACTCAGCAGCACACAAGCAGGTGTACCAACGGAAGGCAAAATACTGTGGTGCTAATCCTTGCTCTTTCTAATTTAACCAATTAGGAAATTACCGCTTAATCAATAAATTACCAGAATCTTACTCAATAACGGATCATACTGTTCAATGGCTCCTTCAAACAATGAGAGACTCGCTTGAATCCCATTGTGATTGTCCAAATCCATGCTGTTTTGAAAATAATCTCTCGCTTCAGACATTAACGCACTGAAGCAGAAAAAGGTATCAGCTTCAGCATGAGCTAATCAACCCTTGTCATTACTTCTGGTGCCAGGTTAAGAAGTTGTTACCTTGATTAATGGGATCAGGATCACTAGCAAACAACCAGTATATCGGGCCAATAAGGCAGTTCATGCCTTGCACATAACCAACCAGGGGATTCAACTTGGCATAAACGTACAAGATCCGCTCAACTACTTCCCAATGCATATCTGATCGATATTCTGGTTCCAATGAAGTCTTGATTGGTTCTCCCTTAAACTTGGAGCTAAAGTTTCCTCCTTTCTTTTGAGATGGAACGTTTTTTGCCGTCTTTGGCGCCTGTGTAGTTGAATAAGAATCCATAAAAGCCAATGGAATATCCAAGAGTTCTGGGGATATTTCAAGTGGCGTTGATGCTACAGTAGTGGAAAAGGAAAACACTTGACTGCTACAGTCATTGATGCATAAACTCGGCTGCGAATCGTTGTTACAATAAGTGGTGGGGGAAAGGAGATCTTCCATAGAATTATGCTGTCCATCATAAATAGGTGAAGATAAACATTCTTCTTCATCGTCGTCGGCTACGGCTGGTTGATCAACGAAGAAATTAACGATAGACGAAGAAGGAGACAGCTGACGAGAAACATCGATTGGAGAGAAAGGGTTCTCGCGAACCGGACTTTGGAATAAAGAAATGGTAGGAAGGGTACGACGGGCATCTCGACGAATTTGCGATAACAATACATCATCGTTCTGACGATTGGTAGAGGTAAAACCAGTAGAAAAAACCTCCTTAATTAAATCCTAAGCTCATAATTAGGGATTAGAAAGTCAAGAAAATTAACAAGATAATTTGTTCTTCGTTCATATAACCTATCTTCCCACAAATGCTTTTCTGGTGGGAGATATCCAAGAAGCACCTAAGCCAGAATTAGCGAGGAGAAAGTGGGAATACCTTCCAACAAGTTGCTCTGATTCCTGGTTCATCTGGAATGCCTAGAGATTTCCAAGATCAATGATTGCGCTTGGACCAGCGGAAATACCTTTAAAGCAATGGGTGCGAAAATCAGTCATGTCCAAAGTTTCGGGTAGAAGAGGGGTTGTCATGACTAGCAGTTTTCTAAATAAAGCAACCCTGAAAGAGATTAACAAAAACAACAGGGTGGTACCGTTCAACGTGGCTTGTCATGGTTGGCGACGTGTGTGATATGAGCGCAGTGTGCGGGTGAAAGGGGGGAAAATATTGATCATATGACCTCTCAAATTTTATTGAACAAATCAAAAACCAAATTCGTTATATTAACCGGCTCCTCCATGGCGCCGATTCCTAATTTGAAAGGTATTGTTGAGCGTTTGTCAGTGGTCATAAGAAGAGAATAGAAGCTCACCAGTATCCCCACAGGCCAGAGTCTTTGCAATTGGCAGGATCACTCGGTAGCCGAGCTCTTTGGTAATAACATCCAAATGCTTCTGAGAGAAGGGATGCTGCCACATTAACGTATTCATTGCTGGACAAACAATCACTGGTTTTCCTCCTTCCTTGGAGATATCCCAGGCTCGTAGTACACAAGTCTACTAATTTAATCAACTCCCAACTAGTAAAAATTCCCACCAATAAATTATCACAAATTCCCCCTGCCAATTTTGCCAAAGTATTTGCGTCAAGCGGTGCAATTAAACAAACGTCTGCCCATTTCCTCAACTTGCCAGATTAGCACATCAATTTAGGTAGGTACTTCAATGTGCAAAACTGGATCAGTTCTACCAGTCCAAGTCTACTAACACCGCAAAACCAATTAATCATGAAAGTAACATAATACATCCCATTCGTCCTGATCTGTGTATAATACTACTGGAGAAAAAGGTCCTTTGGAATAGGGTACTTTTGTCAAAGAAGCAAGATGTAGGTTTCTTATATCGTCAACATTGATGAAATGTAAAGCATGCTTGGTAGCAACAACTCGAATTTCAAGTCCCCCTGCAATCTTCCTTCTCCTGTTAGTTCTTTCCTGCTTTGAACCAAAACAATTTACAAAGCATTTCTCAAACAGATTTGATATCAATAGTGGTAATTTAATGGTAGCAACACTCCCAGTAACACCTATCAGGATTTTTACACTGGTCATAATATTTGAAAGGACGTTCCTTTCCCACACCTGACTCCATGGCAGTTTCACCTACTGGCCCTGGACCACCGGACGACGAGGTCCCTCAGGCCAATCAAAGGGCTAAAGCGAGTTATGCCCAAACTCTCCAAGTATCAAAAAGCTCGGAACAAGAGAGCAACCTGCGAAATATAGCCAAAAAAGCAAATGCTTTACATCTAATGCCAATGGAAGGAAAACCGAATTTTATCGAGCTCTGCCAAGAACTCTACAAACACGTTGGATCTAATAAATTCAATGTTGTCCCCTTAGCAAATGGTATCTATGAAGTCTCGATCCCAAACGATATTACCAATGTCAAGGATAGAATAAGTTGAGAGGAAATAATTATTAGAATTATTTCCTGGTGT
>QZWR01000149.1:0-33743 GCA_004114325.1 Zoophagus insidians
CTGTGGCAACTAAAATCAAAAAAGCAATTGGTGGCCATACTGGAAGAAAAAGGAAAGGAAAAGATTTTCAATGTTGGTTTACCGTCTTGTGGAATTTGTCATCAGAAACCCACCGACGTTAAAGATATAACTCAAGCCACACAAGTAAGGCTGGTTGATGAAGAAGAAGAAAGGGTTTATTACAATGTTCGACGTGAGAATTTTGAGGCAATTGATGCGCTTTACTTGACCAAGACGAAAATAATTGGAATCAATTTCACAATGAATGCGAAGCACACTGATCCCTACGGTCTCTTTGTCGAAGTTCTGGAGAATATTCCTAATCTCCAAGCAAACCTGGACAAATATGAAATATATATTGTCTGGATGGTAACTTCCAATTGTAATGGAAAGCTATTTGTGCCACGTACGCACACAGTAGATGGAGTAACTTTCGAGATTAAAAAAGAAGGTTTTCCAAAGGAAGTTGATCAAGTGCACAAGAAACTTGTGAAGGATCATAGGGCTCGAATAGATCATATTGTTAAGGTCGCCGCGGACTCCACGAATAATGTCGTTGCTAATCCACAAAATAGGTCAAAAGGTAAGATTAATGCTAATCCTACTGTTCCAAAAAAGCCTCGAGTAGGCAATGGAAGACAACATACTTCAATAGAGGTGAAACCTGACGAGTTGGGTGTCCAGAGGGGAGCAGACATGTCAATTGGGGAAACGATACCTAAGCGTAAACTTGGAAGTGAAAATTCTCCGATGGAGAGGGAACTTAGCCCAGGTCCTGAATTGAAAAGGCTTCGAAATAGTGAGGAAACTAGTAATCCTTCGACGGAGATGGAACCTAGCGCAGAACTTGTTCCGAAATTAATAGAGCCAGGAGGTGGTAGAAAAAGGGATTCTGGCGAGAAAAAGCGTAAAATTGATAGTGAAGATGATAATTCTACAACGGAGGTGGAATCTGACGCAAGTGGCGATTCTATAACGGAGGTGGAATCTGATGCATTGGAGGATAATTGGAACATGCTTAGAAGAAGCAGTAGAATTCGAAAGAAGGCGAAAATTGACGAGACTTGAAAGCAAGTCAAGGGAAAGGGAAGTCTATAAGTCAATAAAACGTTTCTTGTATCAGTGAATCTTTGCAAGCTTGCATTTGTATATATCACCGTAAGGAATAATTTCTACAATAATTCAATGATTGTAAAATATGTAAGCATTGTTAGGAATTGTGTATAAACATTAGTGACGTAGGATAATAAACAGTCAGAGGATAACTTCTTCTGCTCTTTTAACTCAATATATTAACAAAATATTAATAAGCATTCATATGTTATACATCAATACGTATCCCCAACGAAAAGGTTAAGCAGATATCTCAAGAGTAAAATAAGGAAAACGTTAGTTTCACGCACTTTTTGGTATTTTCACAGGCACTGAATGTAATTGAAACGGTAAGTGCCATTTATTGTAATAATTCAATCTGAATACTTCGTTGTGGTGATGTCAACGAAATATATACAGTATTTGAAACAAACATTTTATCACTTCTCTGACTCGGTACTTCCGAGATGACGAAGAATTCATTCAAGAGAAGGATGAAATTGGACAAAGAATCCAATTTACAATAACCCGGGATGAATCATCTGCAGCGAGAAGACGAAATTTAGTCTGGCTCCGACTGCAGGATTAATTGGGAAGAATTAAACTCTCAATTTAAATCTTTTGTACCCTTAGCAAAATTTCCTTATTTACAGTAAAATAAAAAAGGAGGCGGTCAGGTGATCCGATATTTTTTATTTTTCATAAGAATTGTGCTGGCCTTTCACCTTTTCCTCCTGCTTGATCAAACACCAAACCAGCTACTTTAAAGGCCAGTTCATCACACTCGGTCCTGTTAGCCGCCTCAGCGTATACTCGCACCACATCCTCTGTCCCAGAAGGACGCACAAATGAACGTCCTTCATGATACTTGGCTACCAAGGCTTGGATTTGCTCAAAAAGACCAGCAGGTTTCACCAAGACGGTATCAGCCTCCGTGGTCTCAAAGATAAACCGATCATGCACGCTAACCTTGACCAAGCGGGAAGGAAGATCAGCGTATGCCTGGTCCCATTGAGGAAAAGTCCAATGTCGATCGCGCAAAATCACTTCCACCATTAACAAATCGGACAAGGCATCTCCCACAGTCTGGTTGATGAGATCCACAAAGTTTCTTAGCCGATTCAAAGCGTTGAGTTGAGCAGGAGTTGCGCTGTAATAATCTCTAATTTATACCTTGAAACAAGCGATTATTACCTGTGCGATGGAGAGGATTGGAATGTTTTAATGGCGCTTTCGCTGAACAAGACAGTTCCATGACCATTTGCTTCAAAGTAAACTCCCACATCGAATTTAAGAGCTTCGTGATGTAAATGTTTTACGCCCGTTTGTGCATAAATTACCGGAACTTTCTATTAGCGAGTACATCAGCGCACGATCAAAGGGCAAAATTACCAACTGATGCTTCATATAAGCGGTAGAATTGCCATTAGCATAGGCAGTCTGTACAACACCAAGTCGTAAATCCAATCCTGCAGTCTTGATCAAATCCTTTATATACATTGCTGCTAATCCAGCAATTTTATCACCATCCAATAAACGGAAAGATCCTAACACCACCGTTACAGTACATCTCCAAGGGTTATTGGGGAGAGAAATACCATCAAAGTAGTAAAACACGATGCGATCAGCATCTCCGTCCAAGGATACATAACGCCGACCTTTGATTAATTCCAATCCGCGTGGTGGGGACTGAGTGCTCTTTACATGATCAGCTCCACACTTTGCTAGTGATTAGGAGAAGAGTAGGACTAAAACCTGATAGTTAAGTAATCCCGGTGTTGTAGTATCTGCATTTATTAGCTCTGCGCTAAACTTGGACGAAGCAGGAAAATGCTTGAGCAATTCGGCTAGTTTTAAAGCTCCAACACCATTGGCGCAATCAACCAAAAAAGGTTGAACAGCAGTTCCTTGATCCTAATCGGGATTTCTTTAGTCTATTACTGCCTTGTAAGGGAAAATACCTTGACCAAAGCGGTAAAGGCAAAGCTTAGTTTGGTATAATAGCCTTGTTCAGTGGGTTCACCAAAGTTCCGGTCATTGAAACACCGAACCATGTAATGAAGCTGAGGGGTGGATAACAAGCTAAAGTCCCTTTCAAAGCCCACACTAGCCGCTTTTAGCCCATCTTTCAAGGCAGCAATCAATCTTTCTCCACTTGGCCTGGTATCCCTGGCATAGACCACTTTGGCTTCAATGCCCAGAGCATGTTTTGATTCTATCAGTTCTAGCAATTCTTCACTAGTCGCACAATTGGCAACGCGAGTACAAAATGGCTCCCAACTGGTTTCCAGCATGTCCCCGTATGGATCCACAATCTTGACTCCATTGTCCTAATCCCAGGGCATGGTTAACCAATGTGTGGAGAGAAACACATACAGCTTCTGGGTTATGCGAGGCAGTCAACATTACTCCTACAATCTTGCCATTTTGCACCAACGAGCGAAGTGCAGCAACTACTCCCATTCTGAACATTACTGAATCGAGATTATCGGCACTTTCGGCACAGCATTAGAAACGAAGGAAGGTTCTTACAGTGTACGGAATCCAGCAGTTCCATAGGTAAAGACAACTCCCGGAGGTTTCGGGTATTTGTTAGCTAAGGTGATGAAAGCTTGGCGATCAAACATATTTTGTTCTTGGTTGGTCATGTGACTTTCATCATCATCATTGGTAGTAGTAGTAGTAGTAGTAGTAGTAGTAGTAGTAGAAGTAGAAGTAACTACGGAGAAGTGCAAAGGCTTTATTTCTTAAAATTACGGTTATTTCGAAAGATTGGTAATCTACTCAGTAAACTATATAAACGTTGGTTTATGTTTGCGGGATGATCATCAAGTGAACGTTTTTCCCTTTTGGCATGTTTCTTTACTCCCTCTTCCTCAGGCGCATTTTCAGGCACATCCTCAGTCAAAGCTGTGGGATCAGAAGGAGGTTCGTCGTAAAAGGGCTGAGAGGAGGAGCAGAGGTGGTCAAGCTCTTCAGCAATCTCCTCAGTCCAATCACACACACAATCTGGAGTGTCGATGCCAAGGAGAAAAGGTGGAAAGAGGGCAAAACAAAACAAGAAAAAAAAGGCCAAAGAGTTCATTACAATAAACAGGGCCATTGAAAGTGAGAGGGTTCCTTTTAAGCAGCAGCACTTCCTTGTCCTAATGAGGAAGGAGAAGACAAAGAAGCCGTACTCATCCAATCACGCCCAGTCTCTCCAAACCACACCACCAGGACGGTGACATCATCGCGGTATCTTCTGCTGTTAGGAGGTTTGATCGCCAACAACGTCCCCATTTCCTGTTCATTCTGTTTTGGACCTCCGAATGCCGTTTTCAACAGAAAAGTCGCGGCATTTCCTTTTTCTCCTCCACTCTCCGCATATCGCGCCATGGCATCGACTGCTTCTTGGTCCGTAAGCCTGTCCCACAAGCCATCGGTGGCCATTATAAGGAATCGGTCGGTGGGTCGTTCCAGTCGATGATGCGTAATGACGGGTTCCGCAGTCACATAGGGCGGGGAGAGGTAGTGCGGGGGGACGCCTCTTTCATCAGGGAACAAAAACTCATGGATACTCTGTAGGACCAATTTGGGCCATTTATACCGGGCATCGCCAAAAGCACGCGTAGGCTCTACCCCTGTTAGTTCGAACACCTGCTTAATGGACCTACCTAATCCTCCCAATACCCGATTTCTCCTCAATACTTGTTCTTCCTCTCCTGGATGTTCCTTTTTCATCCGATCAGCCTCTAGGGGATTTCTAGCAGTTTGGTCCTCTGTTAACCTCTGGGCCAACCATGATCTCCCGGTTTTACGCGCAAGAACAGCACGGCAATCGCCGACAACTGCCAAGGACAGCCAGCCTCGGAGTGAATCCACCAAGGCGACCAAAGCACAGGATCCAGCCAATCCAGGCCAAAGTCGCCTTCTCCAAACTTGCCTTTCCTGGCCGTCAAGACTGGCAAGCTGAGCAAGGTTTAGCTTGGTAACTGGTTGCCAGACCAATTCATTATCAACGCTTAAAAAGGCCTCCTTTAAAACTTGGCCCAAAACTAGTAAACGTTCCTTTCCAGTACTTAGATACTCCAATTTGCCTTGTTGTTGAGCTTGGCTTAACAGCTCAGAGATGCGTCTTGGTAATAGATCTTTTAAAAGGTCGGAACACTGCCAACCGCCATGGCCGTCATAGACTCCCAGGACCAGGGCTGAACCATCGCTCAAGGCATGATGACTGTATCGATCTTCGCAGGGATCATTGCTCGCCACTTGTTGCACGTCCACACATTTTACCAAGGGATGATAGGGAAAGCTGAGTCTCTTTTCGTTTTTTTCAAAAACTTGGTTGATTTCGCTTAGGCTTAGTCGGTGATTAGTGGTTCTCTGAGTGGTGGCAGTGGTGGTGGTGGTGGTAGAAAAAGGATTTTTGACAGAATAGTAATAAATGCCAGCCGAAGCAGCAACCACAGCAGCTATGCCAACCCCAAGAAAAGAAGAGTTACGCCCAGGTTTGGTGGAAAAGCCTCTCTTTAGGAGAAGGTGTGGTGGTGGTGCTGACCGTTTCAACAAAGAAGAAAGTAGAAAAGCCATTTCTTTTCCTTCTCACAACACCAACACTTTTCTTTTTTTCCCTTCTTCTACTTCTTCCTTTCCTGCTGCTATTGAAGAAAGGAAATCATCCACATGCTCCAATTGCCATCTCCTCCGAAGCACCGTCATGGCAGCGAGATTATATCCTACCAAGTCCTACACCCGCACAATTAGTGTGGTCACACAACCCAACCTTTTGTCTAGTCAACTCCAATCGAAGTATTTCTCGGAATTTCTCCATAAATGGGCGAACCATTCCACTGGCAGATATTTGAGGATTATGCGTTCTTACCAACAAGTAAAGCACCTTGCAAGTTAAGCTTAAATTACGCGCCTTTTCCCACAAATCAGCGACAACAACTACCAAAAGGTTACCGATTGAATCCACAGTTCTGCGCATTTAAACATCACTAAAACTTTGGCAAAGGGGAGGATCAACAAAGCTTCGTCCAAATCACTGGCACGAATCTTTTCCAAACATCGCATTACGTGCTCTTCGCCTGATATATCCAGGGCTGCCAATATGGGAACTCGCTATTCCAGGCTTGAGCTAATGTGGACAGGTGAAAATTACCTCTTTGGGATGATTAAATTCAGCCTCCGCAGCCTCCAGAGCTTCAATCAACTTTTCTCCTGCTTTTAACGATTCCATGGTGGTTAATCCTCCAGCCGTGATCTTGACTGCATCTTCTCCCTCAGTGGTAGAAACGGGCTTGGAGATATCATCCAGCATGACTTTTTCAAACGTTTCCTCCAACTCTTTTTCTCGTTCTTCTTCCAAGAAAAGTTGTTCTTCGGTCCTTTCCCATACCCGGATCGATCGATCATGCGAGGCAGAAACCAAAAGTCCGCCTTGTCCTCCCAAACAAAGGGACCAAACTTCTCCTGAATGACCCTCCAACTTCATAATTAGCTCAAAAGTATCACCATCCCAGTACTTGATCAACTTGTCCTTGGAACAAGTAAAGAAGTAGTGCGTGCCAGGAACAAATTGCACCCACATGATACTTTCTTGGTGAGCAAATATCGAACGATGACAGTCTCCAAAATCCAGGCCCCAAAGCTTGACATTCTTATCAGCTGAACAAGTAACCACCAATTGAGCATCCGAGGAGATATCCATACAAAGAACTGGGAGTTTGTGTCCATAGAGTGTTTGAAAATGCTTCAAAGTGTCATTAAAAAAGAGCTTAACGGTAGAATCCAATAAAGAAACTGCGAGATATTTCATATCAGAGCTCAATCGAACACACAATACATCATCCGACATTTCCAACGTTCGCGTATGTGTTAATGTGGGAAGTTTTTTGCCATCCTTGACTGGTCTCACATCAAAGTCATAATAGTGGACTTGTTTATCTGCACCTCCTGTCACCAGTCCCCTACGATCCGGTCTTACATGCATTGACCAGATAGAACCTTGATGAGCTTGTATGGTTTCTATCCTCGCAGCGCTAGGAATGTCAAATAGTTCCAGCGTTCCTTCTTTAGTTCCTGCCAGCAAAATCCGATCACCTGGCAAAAAAGTAATACAAAGAATCGGAGCACTGGCTTCAAAAGTCCGATAACAAGAAAACCCATTAACCTTCCAAACCTTTAATTCCTCTGCGCAATTGTTAATCCAAGCAAGGGGTTGAATTACCGTTTGAAGCAGAGGCTAGAAACTCATCATTGGAGGAAAGACAAACACATCTAATGTCGGAACGATGACCAGGAAGATCCAAGCTGTGTAGAAGCTTAGTCTCTGCACCAGAAGAAACTTGGTGCATTTCCAATAAATTATTATTCAAGCTAAGAACAACCTACAGTAACGCTGTTTTAGTCAATGAGGGTCGGGATGCTTACATTCAGGCCTGAATTAACAAGCGTGAAATCTGCTGCTGATATTTTAGTCGATGATTTAATCAAAGTATGCGAGGTCATTCTATCAGTGATAACTTCTTCTTCTCCTTCCATTGTAGTGTCGATATGATCATCCACGTCCTCCTTTTTAGCAAGAGAAGACTTTTTCTTTTCTCTTTCTCTCTTTTGTTTCCTTTGCTGTTTCTTTTGTAATTCCGCATCAGTGCGTCTCTTGTAAATTTCCAAGGTCTTTCCAGCACTTTGACACAACAACCATTGAGCAGTAGGGTCAAATTTCAACAAAACTGCCCGATCCTTGCTTTGGCGTTGCAACAGCCCGTGTGAAGTGATGACTTGTGCCGACTACGTTTCAGTCGAATACAAGTTGAAACTTACCAATTCCGGGTCGGAAGTATTCAATCTCGCCTCATTAATCGCCCAACATTTGATTTCAGCCTCATTACTAGCAGTATAAAGCATAAATCGTTGAGGATCCACCGTCATTGCCCATACTTCTCCTCGATGCGCCAACAACGTTTGTTGACAATGTTGGGAGGTCAGATTCCAAAGCTTTACATAGGAATCCTTTGCTGCGCTCAAAAGATGGGTTGGTTCTTCACCATTTTGATAAAGCAGCACTAACGTAGTAATGGCGTTTTTATGGCCAGAAAATCTTTTTTAAATCTCATCAAATATAGCGAACAGAAATAGATGAGGAGGGACTTACCGGTATAAACCACTCTCAGAAACCAAGTCCCAACACACAATATCCGTATCTTTGGAGGCTGAAAATAGTCTTGTTCCTTTTTTATCAAAGCAGAGATTTGTGATGGCAGCGGAATGGCCATTAAAATGCATAAAGCAAGTCTTTGTGGCTAGATTCCATAGTCGAATGCTGCCATCGTCATAACCAACAGCCAGAGTTTCCTTGCTTGGTGAAAGTCTAAGCGCTGTGGTAATCTTGTTATCCTGCTCTTCCTTTAACCTTTGTTTCTACCCTCCCCTCCATATAAATTCCTACTAGAGGACATGACCAGAGTAAAACAACTCACCACTTCACCCTTTTTCAAGTCCCAAATGATCACCTCTTCCAGTGCGGGACACACCACCAAGGTAGGGCTCAAAAGTTCAACATTGGAGGTAAATCCAGTGACCAGCCCAAAAGTTTGCCTGGGTTCATATCTAAGGTAAGACTTTACCATTCTTTACCCCGAGATGCTTTTTTTGCAATGGGTGGGTATCACGTGTACTCCTCTCTCTTCACTCTGCTTGCTCTTTCAAAAGGAATTGGCTTGCTTGAACTAATTAATGCTACTTATAATGGCCTTTAGAAAAGTATAAATATATTTTATGTTTATAGCAGGAAAAGTGGTGGCTTGTGAGGGGATATTAAATTATCAAAATTGTTCAATTGGTCATTGCTAGTCATAAATAAGCAAAATAGGATTTATTTATTTAGTAAAGATGTTGCTTGTGGTTATTTCTCAACACGACTGAGAATTGGTCAAGGTATTGGACTCTTCTTGACATACTGATAAAAATCATTCATTCTATTTGATTGTAGTCATAAGCCAATCAACAACTATAGACTGAACATTCATTCCAATACTTTTGATTATTAAATTAATTGTTTTCTCAAAATTTATCCCAAATGACCAAGGTTATATGAACAATTCCAATTGTTATCAACTGGTAAGGGAACAACACTCTTTGCTATGTGATGATGGCTTCTACAGAGTTGGGAGATCTGCACCAAGTGAGCTTTTCTTCAGCATCTGTTTATAGGTTATTCTTATCCACAAATCTTGTCCTTTAATATTCCAGTTTTAATTATTAACAGAGTTCACCCAGTGAGAGAGAGAGAGAGAGTTAATTTCCATTACAAAAATATTGCTGCACTTCTTGGAGTTTGTTGTCAGGCCATGACAAATGAGATTTATCTTTTACTTGGAATTCCAGCCTTTCTAATTTAAGCGTTTACGTCACTCGATTGCTTTTACTCTCTCTCTCTCTCTCTCCCTCTCGCTGAACTTGTAATAACCTCAATAATAATTACCGCAATCTCCTCTTTAATATACATTCGAATACTCGATATATCTATAATCTGGTCCCTGTATTAAAAACACTACTTGCCAACTAACTCTCTCTTATCTATACACTCCTACCAACTCTTCCTGCAAGACATGCGTGTTAAATCGACTTCTCTCTTGTTGATGATTGCTTTGACATCTGCTTTGGTGGAGGCAGCTCCTTACTCTTCCTGGTGTTATGATCATTACTGGGGTTGGTACTATTGTGGTTATGGTTATTATAGTTCCAGTTCTATAGCCTCCGATGGTGGTGGCAGTAGTAGTACAGGCATTATGGCTTAATGATTATGGTGGATGTATGCATAAGAAGATCAAAGATTTTAATAATCATGAAAATATAATTTGTTTTATAAATGTCACTTTTGGGTTGAACATTCCACTGTTAATGAACATTTTGGGACTGATAGTGTGGTGAATTCTGCACACATCACATGACCCTGGCCATGGTTGCAACAGTTGAAACCACTCCCAACAGCAGCAGCAGCAAGAGTGTTGATGACTTGTTGAAAGAATTGAATGAACATTTGGTCAAAGTAAAGACCTCTTTAAAGGAAAAATCCATAAAGTAATTCCCCTCAAAAGTATGGATTGGCAATGTGTCAAATAGGTTGGAGGAGGTAGCAACGGTCAAGGGAATGAGTTTATTGGAGGTTAAATATCGTAAACTTTTTCCTAAAGCGTTAAAAAATAACAAAGGAAAGACGGACTCTTGAAATATGTCATGGATGTCTCGTTGTTGTTTGAACTAAGATTAGGAGGTGGTTCGTTAAAACAGCATGAATATCTGGTCCAAGATCTCATAAGACAAAGAGTAATGTTGGAAAAGTTGAGACCTGTTGAAAATAAGGTGAAATATCAAATAGACAAGTTGATCCGTTCTGCTTCTCTTACCTCAGCAGCCACGACAACTGTACAAGACATGGATCCCTACAATTACCGGCCCAATCCTACTCTCCTGACCATGGAAGAGGAGGAGGAGGGGGGAGTAACGGGTGAAATTACCACGGATGGAGTTTATAAACCACCAAAGATTGTCCCAGTTCCTTATGATGATGACTTGGAACGTCATGGTGGAAATAGCAAACAAGACCGAGATCAAGAAAGGTTGATTCAAAAGGCACGTAGATCTCGAATGCTTAAAGAATTGGAACAAGAATTCATGGAAACTCCTGAAGAACTTGGACAAGGAGGAGGAGGAGGAGGAGGAGAGGAAGAACGAATGCTGGGAGGGAGAAGAGTTGACCAGGCCTGGGAGATGAAGGAACGTCGTAGAGTTCAATATGAAGAGGATAACTTTACCAGATTAACGCTTAGTAAGAAGGATAAAAAGGCGAATAAGCCGAGGTTTAAAAAGATGGATGATGATTTTAAGGTTAGATTTTATTACCCTTTTGGGGTTGATGTGTGGTAGGATTTGAAAAACTTTTCTGCAAATATTTCCCTTATTAAGAAATCCCCTGGTCCTAAAAGGGCAGGAGGATCGGGGTTAATCGATAGAGCGATGAAAATGGTAGTAATTTATCATAAATGGGAGATGCTGATTGGTGGTAGCAGGGTTCACTTCAACCATCACCAATGACGAAAGGAAAGTTTAAAAAAGCAACGAAAAAGGTTCAAAAAGCAACTCAAAAAAGGCATAATAAAAGATGAACCTTTTTATTGAGAGGGGAATTACGATACAGACAGCGTAACACCTTTAGTCTCCATTTGGCGTAATCGTTCTCTCTCTCGATCTTTTGCTTCGCTTAGTTGTTCAAACAGCACGCGATTTGTGTATTTGAGCTGCTCTTCCTGTTCTTCAAAGTTCCTCACCTTTCTCTCCAACTGCAGTCTCAGCACTTCTTCCTCGGTCTTGGCCTGCAACGCCTGTGAATATTGTTGCTGCAATCGACTGTTTTCCTTTTCCATAACAATGTTCATCATTTCCAACTGTTTGACGCGGTTTTCATAAGCCAAGGTTTGTTCTTGCAATTTGGCCAATTCACTTCTCAGCTCTGGTGACTCTTTAACCGCCGCCGCCGCCGCCACCACCACTACTGGGACTCCATGCGTAACTGTGGTGGTTTCTGTCGTATGGGTGGACCTTTCGACAATGTCCACAGTTGGTGATGGCTCATACAACTGTTGTTGTTGTTCATCTTCATCTTTAAAATCACCTGCTGCTCCTCCCTTCTTTCCTCTTCTTCTTCTACGTCTACTTCCACCAACTGGGGTCATTTCCTCCTCGGCAATTTCCATGGTAGTTATATCCGATTCCTTCACTGTGGTGGTGCTAGTGGTGATTTGTACCATTGCTTCCACTACTTCTGGTTCAGACTCGGTAAGTGCTACTGGTGGTGGTGGTGGTGTTTCAACCTTTGCCACTTTTTTCTTCTTTTTTGACTTTTTCCCCACCTCAGCACCATTACTGCCAGTGGGTGCGGCAATGATTTGACTTTCTTGCATCACCAACTGTCTGGTGCTGCTGTCTCGATCCACCACTTCGGTCACATCCACCTGGGTCAAGATTTGTCGGTCTGGCTGAATAGTCTCTGTCTCCACATGTTGTTGAAACGTCTTTATCGTCTCTGTTGCCGCTGCTGTTGTTACTGCGACTGAGTGTGGTAATTGAGGTGATTCCTGAGCCGACTTGACTTTTTTATTCTTCTTCTTGTTTTTACCACCTGCACCAGCAGCACCACCATCAGCAGTAGCAGGAGGTGCAACGGGGGATTCTGTCACTTCCTTGACCTTTTGCTGCTTTTGCTTCTTTTGTTGTTGATTATTTGTGGCCTGTTCGAGTGAGGCATAGGGGTTAAAACTGGTAACTCTAGCGTCCAACACTTGAGCTTCTTCCCCTGTCTCTTGACCTGCTTCTTCTACAATCTTTCTTTGCACAACTTGTTGCTTTTGAGGCTGTTTTTTCTTCTTCTTTGCACTTGTCGTCGTCGTTGTTGAGGAGGAGGAGGTCGAAGTGGGTATTTCCCTCGTACCTGCTTTTCCTTTAACAGAAGAAGGATGAGGAGTATTGGCAGTTCCATATACTCGCTTATAAGAAAAGAAATAAACCGCCGTCAAGAGTCCCAGCACTCCTAGCACTACATAGGTATAAGTAGGAGGAAGTGAATCCATCAGTTTTGTTGGTTGTGTGGTGGTGGTGGTGGTGGTGGTGGTGGTGCAAAGAGTGCAATTGGGTGGAAGGAGGAGAGAGAGAGAGGCAAAAAAAATTATTACTTTCTTACCCCACACAGTTGATAATTTCATTACCATCCAACACACACACACACAGAGAGACAGACACAGCTTGAATAATAAAGACGAAAAAGGAAATAATGGAAAGGGATTAAACTAAAATAGTAAGGAGTATTCCTAATCAGGAATAATCATTTTATAAGAGATTTCATCAAAAGTATTACAAATTCTTCCACAAAAAACACTACTTAGGGTTCCGCCGTAAAAGGATCCTCGTGAGTGATATTAGCCAGACATGGTCCTTGAACCACCTTGGACTCCGGCACATAAAAGGAAAACGACGTTGCTACGGTTACATGGGGAAAGAAGGGAGTAGCAGAGAATTCGCCCTTCTTACCTCCCTTGTCTAGGAACAACTGTTCAGCCTCTGCTCTCAAGTTTTCATAGTTCCCAGCTATGGCTTCGATATACGCAAGCTCACCACCTCTCACCTGGGCCTTTCCCAAACAGCCCAAATCCAGTGGAGTATACTGGATGTAATTATTGATGGCGATCTTGTTGAGATCTTCTATGGTAATGTTGACTTTTTTGAAAACCTCGACTTCCTCGGGATATATAACCTCAATAACGGGTTCTCTGGGCGTGAGTTGGCGGAAAAGTCCATCTCTCATCAGTGCTTGTGTCAGATTACGAGTTGTGCCAGGATATAATGTTTGAACCACCCGGTTGGGGTAAGTTTTGTAGGGTGCCCAGTTGGTCCTAATGATTCGAGCATCGACTTTGTAAGCGCGGGGTTTAAATCTTCTTTTACCATCCGATTGTGAACAGACTGCGGCAAAGATGGTAAGGAAAACTAGAGCTGATCTGGTGAAGGAAAGCATAATTTCGTTAAATATGATCGTAAAGTAAAAAAACTAAGGGGGGAATTTGATAAGGACGGAAAGTTATTTGTTCAAAGAGGGAAGAGAGAGAGACTATTTAGCTCCATCTCAAACATGCATGCACGTGTCTTATCACCATTGTTTTACTGTTTGTAGCAAAGGATTAATTGTCCTCCCCACGGAAAGGTTAACTTTAGTGCTCCACCTCTCCTGGATGACGAACCATTTTTGTTGGGATTTCGTCACCTGGAGCTGGGCCTTTCTTCTTCCATCGGTTTGAACTTTGGTGCATCATTGGTGATAACGTGACCATCAATGGATCAACTTGAGCATTTATCCCTTGTTGCGAAAGTAACCGATGAGTTGAATAATCATACCGGCATTGTTGACAAAGTTTTGGGTAAACTCTCCCTCCCTTTTCCTCCCTTTTTATCTAAACCTCACCCAACTCAATTAGCCGAGTTTATCATCAGTTTGCATCAAGAATCCTCCTCAGTCGAGGTGTTTCGTGAAAAGTTGTTGGAAAACGGTGCTGATTTTGCCGATTCCTTCATTTACAACCTGGATCGTATCATAAAAACCCTAAAACCCACTCCTGCCCCTGTTCCCGAACCAAAGAAACAATGGGTAGAGGGCGACGGTGTTGATGAGGAAGACAAGTTGAAGCAAAGGATTGAGGCTTTTCCCGGATTGGCCATTCCCAATTCTACCAATACTCTTACTCAACTGGACGAACTTTTTAGCCAGGCTAGACAACGGCAAGAAAAGGAGGAAGATGAAACTGCTAGAAAACGTTTTCGAAGAGAACCACAGGAATTGAAGCTTTATCAAATTTACCAAGGAAAAGTAACTGGAATCAGGGATTTTGGTGCATTTGTTAGTTTAAACGGGGTTAAAACTACCAACTCTGGAAGAACTGAAGGTTTTTCCCCCCTCCCTTAATTATCAGAGCTATATAATCAATTGTGAATAATAGGAAT
This sequence comes from Zoophagus insidians, assembly GCA_004114325.1. Classification (NCBI taxonomy): domain Eukaryota; kingdom Fungi; phylum Zoopagomycota; class Zoopagomycetes; order Zoopagales; family Zoopagaceae; genus Zoophagus; species Zoophagus insidians. The sequence continues at coordinate 14,629 of QZWR01000149.1, forward strand.
GGTGCATATTAGTCAAATTCAAAGTGGTCATCGTTTGGCTCATCCTTCCGATGTTGTCAGTAGAGGCCAGTCAGTTTATATCAAAGTCATTAGCATTGTGGGAAATCGAATCGGGCTTTCAATGAAAGACGTGGATCAAAATAGTGGAAGAGACTTGGCTACCCATCAGAATGCTCAATTAATTGCTGCAGATGAAGCACCCGAAGAAGAAATACTACCTAATCCTGCTACTAGAAGCAAAAGTGGATGGAAACGTCTGACCAGTCCAGAGAGGTTTGAATTGAAACAATTGATGGCGGCGGGTGTGTTGGATCCTTCCGAGATGCCCATGTTGGAGGATGAAACCGAGATTGACAGTGCTTATGTAATCCCGGAAAATGAAGAAGAAGTAGACATTGAGCTCTTGGAGGAAGAACCCGCGTTTTTGAAGGGACAAACCAGACAGGTGGTCAAAATGTCACCCATAAAGATTGTCAAAGCTCCTGATGGAACGTTGAACAGGTCAGCCTTGCAAGGTGCTGCATTGGCCCGGGAACGTAGAGAAATTAGACAGCAAGAGGCCATAGCTGAGGCTGATTCCCAAGTGCATGACTTGCAATCTGCTTGGGTTGATCCCATGGCCGACGCATCTAGCCGTTACTTTGCTCAAGACTTGAGAGGAGGACGTTTAGCCACGGGAGCGGGACGTGGTATTAAGGATGACCTACCCGAATGGAAAAAATCGGCTTTCAATAAGGCCGTTACTTTTGGAAGAATCACCAGTTTAAGCATCAGAGAACAACGTCAAAGTCTTCCTATTTACAGGCTGAGGCAAGAATTAATAATTGCTATTAAAGAGGTTTCCCCCCCACCCTCCTTCCTCTTATTTAATAGTTGAATTAATCGAGTCTGGTTAGAATCAAATGTTGATTGTGGTGGGAGATACGGGATCTGGAAAAACCACTCAAATCACCCAGTACTTGGCCGAAGAAGGAATTAACGGAGGAGGCAAGATTGCTTGTACTCAGCCCAGAAGAGTTGCAGCAATGAGCGTGGCCAAGCGAGTGGCTGAAGAAGTGGGCTGTAGGTTAGGACAGGAGGTGGGTTATACCATTCGTTTTGAGGACTGTACTGGGCCAGAAACCCGGATTAAATATATGACGGATGGTATGTTGCTGAGAGAATGTTTATTGGATCCTGAGCTCAGACATTATTCGGTCATTATGTTGGACGAAGCTCATGAAAGGACCATTAATACTGACGTGATGTTTGGCCTACTTAAACGTAACCTTCCTCCCTCTTTCCTTTGATTATTGACCAAATTATATAGAAACTGTAAAGAGAAGACCAGACCTCAAGTTAATTGTCACTTCAGCTACATTGGATGCAGAAAAGTTTTCTGCTTATTTCCATGGCTGTCCCATTTTCACCATTCCTGGCCGTACTTACCCGGTAGAGATTCTTTATACCAAAGAGCCAGAAACGGATTACTTGGACTCTGCATTGATAACAGTAATGCAGATCCATCTCTCTGAACCTCCAGGCGATATTTTACTCTTTCTAACCGGACAGGAGGAAATCGATACGGCAGCAGAAATCCTATTTGAACGGATGAAAGCTTTGGGTCCTTTGGTTCCTGAGCTGATTATTCTGCCCGTTTATAGTGCCCTGCCGAGTGAAATGCAAAGTAGGATTTTTGAGCCTGCCCCACCAGGAACAAGGAAAGTCGTCATTGCTACCAATATTGCTGAAACCAGCATCACTATTGATGGAATTTACTATGTTATCGATCCCGGCTTTGTTAAGCAGAACGCCTATGATCCAAAGTTGGGAATGGATTCTTTGGTAGTAACGCCCATTTCTCAGGCCCAAGCTCGTCAACGTTCTGGCCGAGCTGGTCGTACTGGTCCTGGCAAATGTTACCGGCTCTACACAGAGGCTGCTTATAGGAATGAGATGTTACCCAATACCATTCCAGACATTCAACGCACCAATCTTGCCCATACTGTATTGACATTAAAGGCTATGGGAATCAATGATTTGTTGCACTTTGACTTTATGGACCCTCCTCCAGTACAAACCCTAATCACCGCACTTGAGCAGCTTTATCAATTGGGTGCTTTGGATGATGAGGGCTTGTTGACACGACTTGGGCGTAAAATGGCTGAATTGCCCATTGAGCCACAATTGGCAAAAATGTTGATGCTTTCAGTTGAGCTGGGTTGTAGTGAGGAAATCTTGACCATTGTTGCCATGTTGAGTGCTGCACAGACGATTTTTTATCGGCCCAAGGAAAAACAAGCCATAGCAGATGCGAAAAAAGCCAAGTTTCACCAACCAGAGGGCGATCATTTAACCTTATTAACGGTTTATAATCAATGGAAAGCGCACAAGTTTTCCAATCCTTGGTGTTTTGAACATTTCATCCAGGCTCGCTCTTTACGACGTGCTCAGGATGTGCGAAAACAACTCTTGGGCATTATGGACCGATATCGCCAGGACTTGATAAGCGCGGGCGGCAATTACGTAAAGGTTAGGAAAGCCATTTGTGGCGGGTTTTTCCGACATGCCGCCAAGAAGGATCCACAGGAGGGTTATAAAACCTTGGTGGAGGGCACGCCAGTATACATTCATCCCTCCTCGGCCTTATTCAACAAGAACCCTGAATGGGTGGTGTATCATGAATTGGTCCTAACTACGAAGGAATACATGCGAGAAGTCACCATGGTTGAGGCGCGTTGGTTGGTCGATGCTGCACCGACTTTCTTTAAAGTTGCTGATGCCAATAAACTTAGCAAGCGAAAACGACAAGAAAAGATTGAACCTTTGTTCAACAAATATGAAAAACCAGGTGAATGGAGGTTGTCAAGGGTTAGAAGAGGAGGAAGAGCTAGTCAGACCTTTGGTTAACACTCACTCACACACTTCTACTGTCAATATATACACTCACTTGATATAATTATAGGGTATCTATTAATACATCGCTCTCACTAATTTTGAGGGATTATTTTAAAAGGTTAGACAATAAAATGTCCAACTTTCCAACAAATCTGTTAACCTCTTCCTCCGTGCTTTGAGTGAATCCCAGCTTGAAGTGTTTAATCGCTTCTTGTCGGTCAAACACAAAGGAACCCGAGGGAATCTGCTTTGCTTCTTCACTGATCGCCAGCCAAACAATGGTATCTGCTCCCTGTTCCGCACTACGAAGTTTTCCCTTCATCATGTTGGCAAAGGAGGGCATGGAGGTCTGCACGGCAGGGGTTTCTGCCCAGCCTGGATGCATTGAATAAAACCTTAAATTGGGATGTTTCTTTGCCCAATAATCAGTCAATTCTATCTGTTGTCGCTTTTGCTGGGCGTAAACCGTAGTTCCGTCAAACTTGCCCTGTTCAGCCTGCAAGTCCGAGTCATCCAATTTCGTGTTATAGGCCCCGCCCGAAGATACCGTGATGACTTTGGCCTCAGGAGCAAGCATTGGGAGCATCAACTGGGTGAGATAATAAGTGCCCAACGTATTGGTGGCAAAATTCACCTCCAATCCTTCCTTGGTCTCGCTCCTTTCATTAACCATACACCCGGCATTGTTGACCAACACATCGCATTTTCCTTCAACTTGTTGGAATTTTTGCACAAATTCCCGAATATCGTCCAACTTGGAAATATCCACTTTGTGTAGCACCAGTTTTCCAGTTCCCTCCTTTTCCAGCCTTTGCACGGCTTCTTCTCCCCGCTCGGCATTTCTACAGAGCAAATGAACAGTACCGCCTTTCTTATAAATGGCACGACTCGCTTCATACCCAATGCCACTGTTGGCGCCTGTCACCACATACACCCTTCCACTCACATCCACATCCAGAGCTCCTTCTGTAAAGTTCTTGGCATGTCTCTCAAACCCGGCTTTGGTAAATTCTCGTATGCCCCAAGTAAAAAATGCTAAAGCTCGATATGCTGCGGCCATTTTTGTTTTCTCTCTTGAAAAGTGTGTGTTTAAAGAGGTTGTTTTTATCAACCTTGGAAAAGTTGAATCGATCGCCCTGATTGATTACCTAATCATTTCCCTCATGTCTTCTTTTTTTTCACAGTTCACAACCATCACATGATAAACAGCAATCATTGGCATGAAGTGTGTCAAATAATGCTGGTGGTGGTATATGCGTTGGGCTGTCAAGGTGTATTCACTTGCAATTCATTATGGATCTCGTTCTTGCCAACCATTTCGCCAACATCGTAGTTGCTTTCGACAATTACGGCAAAGGTGTTGCAAAGTTTTTTGAAAAGCTGTGGGTCAAGGTGGTGCATTTCTTTACTGGCAGTAAGATTGAAAAGATCTATTGGTTAAATGCCAATAACGCCATCCCTTTGCTTGGCCCATTGTTGGTAGACATTGATACAATTGCTGGAGATTTGCAGCTCGTATAATCCAGCACGAAAGCTTATGACGTTTGCCCAAGATAGCACTGCTTATTCTGATCTGGTAGATCTGGTAGGAAAGGCGGCTTTTACCGAGGGAATTGAAATCCGCTTGCAGAATTCTTGTGTTTATGAGCTGGGCTTGAAAGATCCATCCACCATGCCTTGTTTTGCTTATATCTGGAGCCAAGTGGAAGGAGCTGCATTTGTGGTTAGGGCTGAGTTTGATACTACGACCAAATCGGCCAAGTTTGATTTTAGAGGCCTACCAGCTTCCAGTTACAATGCTTTCCTTTTTACTCTATTCACGGATTTGGTGGATGTTTTTCGCTTGATTGAAAGAAATGGTGGCAATGTCTTGTTGGTAGAAAAGGCCAAATTTGCCTGTACCATTATTTGGACCTTGGAAGGGAATAGGAACTTTTCACCGCCTCCCAATAGACCGGAATATACGAGAAATTTGGTAGGAGCTGAATCTAACCTCTACCTGAAAATTTTCTCTTCAACAAAACAACCTCTGCCACAAGGACCTTTTGACATATTAAAGCGACAGGTTGAAAATGTCTTCAATTACGCCAAATCGGTAATAAGAAGACAGAGAGAAATCAACTGGGTTCAAATAACCTATGATGGGCAAACAGTGGATATTTCGATTGCTTTATGGAGACGGATCAAGTCTAGTTCGGAAATGTCTGGAATGTTGGAAACAAGGTTACCAGAAATCATATCAAAGGAGGCCTATTACACTGAGCATAACTTTTGTGGCCTTGTTCATTGTCTCAATACTGGGTTTCAAAGTGCTAGGATGGCCAAGGAAACAGAAATGGAAAAATATTGTGTGGTTTGGGAGTGTGGAGAAACAAAAGTCATGGTGCAGAAATTTCAAGCTGGTAGTTCTATTCGGAAGGTTGCTGAGGATTCAAGCACTGAACAACTAGGGACAAGGAAATACTTTGCCTTTTTAATGTTTCCTCCCTACAAAATTGCCCCCTGGACAATCAGTGGTGGGAAAGCCCATCATATCACCAGGCAATCAACAAAAAGTGCTATGGTATTTGGATGCCGAAGGAGAGACATTATTACCAACAGGGGCATATTTGGTCAATTAGGTAAACAAAATAGGGAGAAATAGAGCAAAGTTCATTATAAAAAAGAGGTTAAAACCAACTCACACTAAACGACGTTTCTTGGGGGTTAAACCAGGGGTTTCTGAAGGAGGATGCTGCCCATTTGGCGCAAAACCTCCACGTTGGGACAAGTGGCGACATTCAACTTCACGGTGCTTCCCATGGCACAGACGACATTGATGCATCATAGTACAATTGGGACCAGCCTCACAAAGCCTATTGCTATTCCAATTTTCACAAATAATCGTTTCCAAACGACGTGGTTCCTGCCGGGAATTACCCTCCTCGTCATCCGGCAACACATAGGAACTCGCCGAAGGACAATAAAGCATCGGGTGACTGCCACTGGAGCAAATGATGCATTGATGGCGCGCCACACAGCTCACTCCAGGACAGTCCTTCTCAACCATTAAATTCCAACCCATGCACCAGGTATCGGCCTCTTCCTCAGCGCTCAAAGGAATTATCTCTTTGTTACTAATATCGTAGTCCAGAAATCCAGGAAGATATTGGAATTTCTCCAGCATCAAATAAATCAAGCTTTTTCGATCATGACTGCGTTGCTGCAATCTTTGAATTCCCCACTCATGACGAGCCTTTTGCAAGCTGATACGCTCTTTTTCATTTCTGAGACGTTCCAACTTTGCCATAATGGCTTCAAGCTCTGTTTCTATATCATTGTGACGCTGGTTGTCTAAGGTTAAAGCAGCCTGCATGTCTTCTATTCGTAGCCTTAGCCAATCTGCAGAAGTTGACAGTTTATCCATAAAAATCTGCAATTTCCGAGTTTTTCCAAATGTATTGTTGCCCAGATCAGCGGGATTGTTATTAGTTTGATCATTTTTAGCAGCCTTGTTATGAGAATATTGGGCCTCTAACGCAGAATTATTGTAATAAGTAGGAAAAGCATGCTTTGGAGGAGCATTCTCCTCAGTCGCATTACCACCACCACCACCACCTTCAGTACCCATTGCAATAGAAGCAGCATCAGGTACCTGTTTTCCTGCTTCTGGTGGCTCAATGATTACTACATTGGTTGATTCTTCTGGCTCACCTGGACGTTGATCTTGATGATGATGATGATGATGATGATCTTGACGGTGATGGTGATGAGGAGGTTGTTCTTGGACAAATTCCACTTCATATTGTTCTTCTTGACCGGTTGCTTCTCGTTCGATCGTATAATTAACACGCTGTACTTCACTCATTGTTTCATCTTCATTATCAGCTAGAAAGAGGATATTGGAATCTTCTGCTGAAGAAGTAGCAGAAGTGCGATTATGGGTCGGAGGGGCAGGAGTGGGAGGGGGACTTTGATGCTTTATGGTCAAGTATTGTTTGGCTCCATCGTCAACACATTCACCTTCCTCCAATTCATAAACCACCTTTTTAAGCGGTGGCACGGCGGTATTTACAAGTCTAGCTGCTTGTCTTGGCCTCTCGGGTGTACCGATACTAGTTGGTTCTTCGGGCTCTGTTGGTTTCACCCTGGTTGGAGGATCACGAAAACCACCCAGATTATTGGCATCCTCGCTAGCAATGAAGGTTGCTGGGAGAAGAGGTGCTCCGGGAGTATAGGCGGGAGGAGGACTAACGAGATCTGTGGAAGGGTGTTCTGTGGAAGAAGAAGAAGGAACACCCACTCCGAGAGCTCTTTTTCGCGCCAAGAGTTCTTTGAATTTGGATAAATTCGCAGCTACTTTTGCCACCCAAAGTAAAGGTTAGTTAATACGAAACGAATACAGCTTGGATTATTATTGTTGTTATTGGTGGGAGGTTGTTGATTTGGCAACATTTTGATTCTTTCCTTTTTTTTTAAGGGGGGGTTTTTTTGAAGTGTTGAAAGAGAAAGAAATTATCACCACTTTTTGCCTCGTTTTCAAAACTCCACTACAAAAATATCAAGGAAGAAATGTTTAGTAAATCCAAGATCAGTTTGGGAAACATTCCCTTTAAGAATATCTTTACAGGCCCAACTCCTGTAGTTTCGGTGGTTAGGGCCACAGGAAAAGGAATATATTTGAGCTACAACCAGAGGCAGCAGGAACAAGAGGAAGCAAAGATTATTTGTATACCAAAAGGTGGTATTTTCATCTATGGAAAGAGTTGTTTATTATGGAATCCTCCACCACCTGCGACCAATTACCTGTTTAGTGGTTGGAAAAAGGCAGAACCTTTACAAATCTTGGAATTCCTAACACCCAAACCAGGTAAATGTGGGCTGGGTGGTAATGTTTGAAAGGATGATAGATTTCTTAATATTGGGAACGGGAAAGAATACCGTACCAGCAAGTCCCGAGGTTAAAAATTACTTGTTATCACTGAAAATACCAACTGAAGTTTTATCTACAGTAAGATTTAATAATGCCAAGATGAGTTTTGAAAAAGTATTAGAAATTGGCGATTGATTTGTTCAAGCTGTTTCAAGAAGAAGGGAGAAATGTCGCTGTGGCATTAAATCCCTTGACGTTTTCTCCCACTCCCTCGCTCATAGATACCACCTCCTAGACACCAAGAAAGGATAAATCTGTGGGACAGGTTGTGTTGAATCCCAGGCTTAAAAGGTGTTCATCATTCCTATCACCTCGGGGGAAACATCACGCATGCAAGTCAAGTCCCAAAAGTAAGAAAAAGAATATACCAAAATTTTGTTAAATGTCTAAATCCTGAATCACAACTTATCGTTACTAATCGTTTTCCAGGTCCTAAACGTATCGCGGTTTTAACGGTAGCCACCACATTTACCGCAGTAGAACTTCCAACCCAAAGTCCTAATCCTACATTCAGATGCAAAAATGGGGGATGGGGAACCTTCTTGATGTAGCAAAAATCTTGACATCCAAATGGCTTCTTGATCAGTTACCTTTACAGCATCATCAATCCAAGCAGAAGAAGAAGAAGAAGAAGAAGAAGAGAGAACCAGGCCCAAATTAGCAGTCATTCTGTTTAAACCGATTCCTTCCACCACAGTATCAACTTGATGTCTCTTTCGAGTTCCTTCTGCTTCTTCCCTGGTATAAAGCACGCCATGTTTTACCCGATTGTAGAGGCCTGAACCAACCGGATCTGCCAGGACGGCCTGAACACCTTTCCGTCGTTCTTTCAAACACCTAGTAACGCCAGCCAAAGTTCCCCCAGTGCCAGCTCCAGCGATAAAGCCATCCAAGCAACCATCCATTTGTTGCCAAATCTCGGGACCAGTTCCATAATAATGGGCTCTAAAGTTGGCCAAATTTTCAAATTGATCGGCAAATAACACTTTCCCCCGGCCCAGCTTCAACTCCAATTCCCCAGCTCGTTGTTTGGCAAGATTGACGAAATGGTCAGGCAGGACGATACTAGCAGGCGCAACCTTTTCTAACTGGGCATCCCATTGTTCCAGCCATCGATATTTTTCCATGGCTTGGTCATTGGGACACACGATGTAACATTTAATGCCCAGTAGCTTGGCCATCATTGCCAATGCTATCCCGGTACTTCCCACTGTTCCCTCCACTATGGTCGAACTGGGATGCAGTGTGAATTCGCCACTTGCCAATGCTTCTTGGATTATCCGCAGGGCTACCCGGTCTTTGGGACTTCCTCCAGGATTCAAATGCTGATTATTTTCATTGATAACAATGGAAGTATTACCTCACACTTTACATAGATGGAACAATTGGTCAATTGGGATATCTTGCTCAATTTCAACAAGGGAGTATTTCCAACCAAATCCACCAAAGAATCTGCTACTCTTAACCCAACTGTTTTTTTACCCCAGAAATGATGGTAAAAAAAGGCGAAAAAGGCCAAACCCACTCCAACAGTGGTAAAGAGAGATGAATTATTCCACATCAGCCCAGGATAAAGAGTGAGCAAAAAAAACCGAGTTTATCCAAGTTTATTATAAAGAAGAGAGAGAGAGATTTACATCAAGTGCGGAATGCAAACTATACCAAACATCACCAATAAAAACTTGTTCGTCTTTAAAGCTGCATCATTTTTCTTGGGCTGAGTGGTAGGAGTAGTAGATACGGGAACATCCAGCGTAATCTTCCCTGCGCCAAGAGTATTATGCATGGCAAGAGAGGATATTCCCGCGGGAGGTATCTTTCCTCTGGCAAAGATTAAATTGATGGTGTTTGACTTGAAGGCGTCGGTGACATTAAAAGTCGACTTTGACAATCCTTGCAAACCATCCGGCATTGGAATCGTCATTACATAGTTGCAAGACGTCAAGTTTTTCACCACAGCCACAGTCATTGATATGTTCTTGGCAAGAGGCGTGGTGGCTTGTACGAACGCAGTGTAGTTTTTCGCTTTCAAGTCGATTTCATAGAGCATCGGAGCACCTTGATAACAAGTCCAAGCCTTGGATCCTATCATCTTTCCACTACTGCTAATTCCCATTGCATAATAACCAGGAATATCTGTGGTGGTGGTAAATCCCAAGGTTAAAGATTTAAAGTCATTTGCATCATAAGTAGTATTCCACATTACAATGACTTGTTGTTCACCAAGCTTAAAAGCGGCGGATTTAGCAAAGTAAGTAGTTACATTTCCCGTTGTGATGACTAAGCGGAGTTTAATTAGCGATAAAGACAAAGATTATTACCTGAAGGGATAGTTCCATTCAAAGTAGTATTGGTCTTTACGGTGGTATTATTACCTGTAGTTGTATTGGTGATGTTATTCTTGTTTAATGTAGAATTTAGCGTAGTGTTGCTCGTTGCTGGTGCCTTGGCATTGGTGGGATTTGGAGTGATGTTGGTTGCTGGTGTTTTTGGTGAAGGAGGCTTGTCATCATCATCAACTCCTGGACCACCATCGGGTGCGGGAGAAGCGCTTGGGGTTGGGGGTGTAGCAGCATTGGTAGGTTTATCAGCGTCAGTAGGAGCTGGTTCACCACCACCATCAGTGGGATTGCTGGGGGGAGGAACATCACCAGGAGGAGGGGCATCACCTGGGGTAGCGGGAGGAGGAGCATCGCCTGAGGTAGCGGGAGGAGGAGCATCGCCTGAGGTAGCAGGGGCAGCATCATCGGGCTCATCTTGAGCAATACATACAGTAGAGAGTAAAAGTATACAAACGCATAGAATTGGCAAATAAATCTTCATGTTTATCGGATAGAAACTCGAGGTGATTTATAGTAAAAAGAGATAAAAGTAGCTTTAACAAGGGCAGGAGGTGTTTAAAGGAGTGGTGGTGTAAAGTATAAACAAATCTGAATAAAACGGTCAAGGGGAGTGGGAGAGGGAGGGAGAAAGAAACCGCCGTTTTTTTATAAAATAAATAAATTAATTTTACTGAATTATTTGTGCGCACACCAAGGCAAATTTGCCGTGTACAGTCACATGTAAAACAGTAATCATACAAGTCCTGCTGTAACACGCTTCTATCAAAATATACGAATATATCCAATTGTGAGGTACTCTTTGTGGTACCCTCAGCACACACTTGAGCTTAGATAAACATGAAGAAGAATGCCAATTTAAGCCTGGTAGGTAGTGGTGGCGGTGGTTAATCTTGGTGCGGTGGAAAGAGTAGATTTCCGAACATGGAGTTTGGTTAGTTCCGTATCTACCGGTTCATGTTCCCAAATATCATGAATGGATGCAATCACCACAACTTTTAGGTTGCTTTATTGACATCCCTTTTTTAATCAGCCCTTCAAGTAGAAGCAACAGCATCGGAACCTTTAACCTTGGCCCAAGAATATGAAATGCAACAGAAATGGCGTCAAGATGAAGATAGTACCACTTTTCCCCTCTTTAATTGTGTCAACCTATAGAATGTACTTTTATCATCTTGTATTTATCAGGGTTGAAAGAGATGAAAGAGTTGTTAGAAATACCAAGTAGTAATATTAATTGGAGCTTTTAATACTCCACATAGAAGTAATGGTGGGAGATGTGAATTTGTTTTTTAGCAATAAAGACACGGCTGAGGTGGAAATCATGATTGCTGGTAAGTTTGACGCTTGATAAAGAGATGAAGGGTTAGAGGAAAAATTTAGAAGAAAGGGAATTGGTAAAATTGCCCTTTCCATGATGTTGTTATATGGTAAGATTCTTCAGTGTTGTTTGGACTGGGTTGATGTAGGGATTGATGAATTGCTGGTTCAAACCTTTGTGGTCAAGATTGGCATGTCTAACCAACCAAGCCTTGGCCTGTTCAACAAGGTGTTTGGATTTACAAAAGTGTCGGAATCCTCGGTTTTCCAAGAAGTTACGCTTGAACGAGAGGTGGATTCAGGCTTTAAGCAACAGTTGGAAGCGATTACTGGAAGAATAACCCAACTTCATGATGCGCAACAAATAACCGAGTAAAAAATCGAATAAATCATTGTTGTTTATTAGCTAAATCTGAGCCAACTTTATAATGCGAGATCTATTTGTTGATTAGTAGTACATTATTACAATGGTTACCTTGTCCCAATCGATTTTTGTCCTAAACACTGGAAGTGGACGTCGCAGCTCACGAAAAGCACTTTCTGACAACTTTTGATAGGAATTGTTGACCCGCGTATGCCATTCTGTCTCGTTCTTCTTGACCTGTTGCACCACTCGCTCAGCCGTCCTTTCTTCGCTTTCCCCGTCGTTGGGCGGAGTGGTGGAAATGGAAAATTTGGTTTCACTGTTCAAGGCCACATTCCCTTCTTCGTAATAATGTACGTGTACCTTGCAAACACCGTTCAATTCTCCAGTCTTTGCGTTAAAAGTCCATTCTGATCGCCATCTTCCATTCCTTTCAACAAGTTGGCATTAACAACAAGTGCTGATCTTACCAATAATTTTCAGGGTTGTATTTGTTGGCGACTATTAGAATTATAATTTCATCAGAGTCCAATAGTACAGTTCTCATTTCTGTAACGACTTCTGGAGGAGGAGCTTCTTTTTCCTCCTCTTCTTTTCCTATTCCTTCTTCTTCTCCTTCTTCATCTCCTTTTCCTGCTTCTACACTTGCATCTTCTTTTTCCTGTTTCTCGGTTGCTTCTTCTGCAACTTGTTCTTGTTTCTCAGTTCCTTCTTCTGCATCGTCTTGTTTCTCAGTTCCTTCTTCTGCATCATCTTGTTTCTCAGTTCCTTCTTCTGCGTCTTCTTGTTTTTCAGTTCCTTCTTCTGCGTCTTCTTGTTTTTCAGTTATATCTTCTACATCTGTTGCTGCTGCTGCTGCTACTTTGCTTGCATCACCAGTGCTGGAAAGTTGTACTTGTTGCGTAGTAATAACCTTGGCATAATCGAAATAAGCAGCAGACAATCCCGTGCGATAAAAGTCCTGTACATATTTATTCACCTTATCCTGTAAAGCCACACGGAGTTTTTCTTTGGGATGAGTAACCAATTCGTCCAAAGGTTCCCAATCAGTTGTTTTCTATCCTCAACCCACCCCACAAACACACAATTGGCCTGAAAGGATTATTAGGGTACCTGAGAAAAGGGGTCGACTTTAAAGGAATGACCACGGGGATCGACAAATTTGCCCGAAGCCAAAAGATTGTAGCGTGAAAGGAGAACCTACAAGAGAAAGGTTTAAATGTTGCAACCACCTTTAAAAGAAGGGGAGGCTACTTGACTCTGATCTGTGGGATTTTCAACCGGGATTAGTTGTTGTTGCAGATATTCTCCCATGGTTTGAGAAAGTTCCCGTCGTAACTCGGCCTTGTTTCCTTCCCATAAACCAAGAATGTCTAACTGTCAGGCTGGCCCTGAGAAGGAAGGGAGTACCTGTAAAGACATTGGTTTCTTCTCCTGGTGGACTGGATAATAGGAACTTTGAAGCAATGGCAATTTGATCACTCATATATTTAAGGACACGCACAAAAGAGAAAAGTTTAACGAAATTCACGTGTTTACAAAATATTTCTTTCATCTTTCACTCTCCTTGATAATAATAATCCTGTCAATAATCGAAATATTAAAAGTTTTCGAAATGAGAAGGAACAAAGGTGGTGTCTGATGCTGGAACTGGTGCTCCTGGGGGAACTGCAGGTGGTACTGGTCCACCACCACCACCACCACCACCACTGCCGCCACCACCACTGCCACCACCAGTTGTACCACAGGCAGCGGTAATTATCTGACCTGATTGATTCTGCACACAACTTGTACCAGCTGGGCAACTAGTAGAATACGCAGTATAAACGGTATTCTGAGATATACACAAAATCAACGTATTCGTATTTCCACAGTAAGAAATCACGTTAGCATTACAATTTCCAGCACCACTCCCTCCACTTGGAGGACTACCAGGAGGACTACCAGGGGGAGGAGGAGGAAAGACGCCAGGGGGGAAAGTGCCAGGAGGTGAAGGCGGAGGAGTGCCACCAGATGGAGGACTGAATATCGGCGGAGGTGGAGGAGTACTAGGCGGAGGAGAGCCAGGCTGACAACTAGCACTTGACTGACTCTGCCACTTGCAAGTTTGACCAGTAGGACAAGCCGAAGTTTGGGCAATATTATTCGCATTGCAGGTGATTAGTTCTCCCGTGGCTGCACAATACTTGGCCCCAGAAGGACAGGAGCCTCCAACGGCACCGCTGGGAGGAGAAGGAGCAGAAGGAGGAGCAGGATTCTGCGGGTAGTTGCAGTAAGCATGCGAGGGAGAAGTAGGGATGCAGGTCATTCCCGATTGACAATTAAAGACTTGGAATTTACCATTTCGACACTGGTAAAATCTGCCCACTACCGTGTCACATAACACGACGCTATTGTTGCAATTGTCCATTAGTACAGGAATAACGCCAGCCTTGTTATTAACAGAGCTTTGAATTTGTCCCTCTAATACTGAAATTAATAGTATAGTTATGATATTTAGCACTAATTGTAACATTCTCTGAGAAGGAGGTTTGGTTGTGTTTGTGGGGATGAAAGTAAGGAGTGAAAATGTCATTTCCCTAATCTTCTTCTTCTCCTTGTAGTAGTTGTTCTCCTTGTAGTAGTTGTTCTTCTCCTTGTAGTAGTTGTTGCACTAGCATGGTATTGTTGGTTGGAAATAATTAGAAACTCACCAAAACAGTAGATACACCGCATTATTCTATTAGGGCAGTGTCTGGTTCACCAAAAGGGTTGAACAGAGTCGAGTAGTAATAAAGGTCAACAACATTCTAATCGATGTAAATTCTGTGCGTAACTCGCTCTAAAAAAGTATAAATTCCCGGGTGTGTAAGGAAAAGGTTTTATTTTAACGATCCCCACACCCAGATACGCACATTTATGACCAATTCGTCCAAGGATTCCATCGACTCTCCTCCAACAGAAGAACCACATCCAAAAGTGGGAAAACCTGATAGTTTGCGCGGTTGGTTGGTGGTTTCTGGTTGTTTCTTTTCCAATGCAGCGGTATTTGGGAATTTAAACACTTTTGGCATCTATCTAGAGGCTTATAGACATACCTTTGCGCATTCGAATGCCCAACTTGCACTTATAGGTTCTTTGCATGGCTTTCTTATTCTTTCAGGGGGAATTTGGGTTCCCACGTTTATTGTTCCTCGCTTGGGAAGTAGGATGACGGTCCTTGTGGGTGCCTTGTTGGAGGCTACTGGGTATATGATGGCCTCACTCGCCACTCAATTGTGGCATTTATACCTATGTCAAAGTGTATTGGTAGGGCTTGGAAGTGCGTTAATGGTGTTTCCTATTCTACCACTACCACCTCAGTGGTTTATCAAAAGGCGTGGACTTGCTAATGGAGTTTCTGTCCTGGGTTCCAGCCTTGGAACGTTAATTCTCTCAATCCTGGTCAGATTCTTGATATCCACCACAGGACCTGCTGTGACTTTACGCATAATGGCTGGGGTTTTATTGGGATTTGGCGTATTTGCCGCCATGGTTATTAAAGAACGCGTTCCAACCACTCCGCCCAACTTCCAGGCCCTGTTAAAGCATGGATTTCTCAACCGTAGGATTATTTGTTTGGCAGTGTTTACGCTCTTTGGGAATTTCGCCTATTTTGCCGTGGTTTTCTTTGTTCCTTCCTATGCGAGGTTTATTGGATTGGATGCCAATACTGGTGCCTGGTTGGTCAGCTTATTAATGAGTTTCAATGCTGTTGCCTGTATCAGCATGGGAGCACTGGCAGATCGATTTGGCCGACTTTTAACCCTTCAGAGCTGCATCGCTCTGGCTGCAGTTACTTGTGGTCTGGTCTGGCCGTTTGTTCGTTCCCTGCCATTGATGATGCTGTTTGTGTCCCTTTATGGCGTGGCATTGGGAGGATTTCTAAGTCTTCCCAACGTGATTATTGCTGAACTGGTTGATAATGACCATTTAAGAGGAGTAATTGGCCTCTTTTACGCTGTTAATTCTGTTGGTGGATTTATTGGCCCTTCTTTGTTGGCGGGTTTGTTGGACCTAACCAGGGGGAAATCCTATCTCCCTGCGCAAATCTACGCCAGTCTTTGTTACGTGGTAGGTTTAAGTGCTTTATTTATTATGGCCCGTTTTTAATAGATCTTTTCTCCTACGCTCGCCATTACTTGGCATTGTTAACCATTACCCAACACTGCTTACCATTGTTGGCCTTGTTACTTTACACTCCTCCATAGTAAATGTGATGTCCTCCACCGCCTCCCACGCCACCACCGCCACCTTGTCCCAAATAAGCATGGGGAAGATGATGGTGACGACCTCCAGTCCCAGCATACAACACTCCATCCAAACCCTGGGTTGGTCCATTTGACCCACCAGCTGTCATCAAATTCACCGAGGGATCATCCGAACCATCTTTAATCCCCGCTCTTTCAATCTTGGTAGTTTCTCGATATTTTGCCAAATAACTATCACACATGTGTTGAGTAAAAGAGTCTGCAGAGAGGGTGTGTGTACATTTTCATAGCTTCGGCATAATGTTCAAAGCCCAACGTCGACATGGCCCATAAAATATCTTCTCCATTGATAGTTTTACGCTTTTCTTGTTGACAGCGGTCACTTGCTTCACTGGTGATAAAACAGATAAACTCGGATACACATTCCTGGTTCCCTTTTATTCAGCAAGACGGGGTGGGGATTACCTGGATGGTTTCTTTGGCATCTTTGGCAATCTTTGCATTCTCGGGTAAAGCTCGCTTCATTATCCGAGACACATTGGCTATGGGAAGATATCGATCTTGTTCTTTTATCTCTTCTACATCGTAATTGTCCTCATTGTTATCCATACTTTTGCTGATTTATTTGCAACAGCAAATTCTTTTTATTTCAATAATAATTTTTCCAATATTTCTCTGAAACAAAAAAAAAGAAGGAAAAAATAAAAGTCTTTATAATAACTTGTTTACCAACTTCTTGGTAGTGTCATAGACCTGATCGGTGCTACCAATACAAGAAATCTACCACCAATCAACGGTCAGTAGGTGGGTGCCAAACAAAGCCTACCGTATGGACCTTATCCTTTTGTTCGAAATATTTAATAACAGGAAAGCTGGTTTGTTTAAATGTTTGGAATCTCTTGTTGATTGATTCCAAATTATCATCGGCTCTTCCACTGGTCTTCCCCCGTTCAATCAGCCGAGCCAGCAGTTCTTGCTCAGGACATTCAAAGTATAACACGCCTTTCCCCTCAGCAATCTGCGACCCCCTTCTGCGTTAATCCCCTACTACTGTGATAAAATACCGATTCTTCAAATAACAAGGCCTGGTCCATTGCTCTGGGAAATCCATCAATCAAAAATCTTCGTTTTCCACTTCTTTGAATGGCTTGATAAAGTAATGCCACAGTAACCTCTTTGGGCACTATTAGCCCTTCCTTGATGCAGTCTCTTATAAGGTCGCCGAAAAGTGAACCAGGTCGTTGTTGCTCTTCCCGCAATAAATCTCCGGCCGAGAGATGAACAAAGCCGAAATCTTGTACTAGCCGGGCACAATTGGTTCCCTTGCCCGAACCAGGTCCTCCTACCCATATCAACATTGTTTAGAGAGGGAGTTCTTACCAAGGACAAAGAATATAACATAGTCATCGCTTAATCGTTGAATGTTGCATTTTTCCAAATTCTCCTTTAAACTAGGTGTTTTGTTCAATTGTTGGGCCTTTTTTGCTCCTTCTATTTCCCTCTCAGGGCTTAGCTTAAAAGATGTACCAATTTGTACCAGTCAACTGAGGTCGCACTATAAACACATATCCTGCAGCCACCACCGAAGCTGCAGCCAGCCAGGCAAATGCTCGGTTGGGTCTACGTGGTGCAGAATTGCTAGAAAACCCTCGACGAATGGAGGCCAAACGAAGTGGTCGTAGCAATGCACCAGAAAAAGGGGCTTTTCTCGCAAAGGATGAAAGAAACATTTTTGAAACTGTTTTGGAGAGAGATTTATTACTAAAAAAGGCGCCATATCAATTTTATTATAATTTACACCCCACCACTGTTACAAATTATCGCTGTCCATTGATTGGAAGAATGTTGGGATTATAAAACGGATTATTCAGCTGCAACTGTTGACTGGACTGCGTTGGTTGATTAAGCGATGACCATCCACCAATCGCATCCATTAATGCGCTCGAGTCCTGTCCACCTACGATGTTGTCGCTTTGTTCCGTGCTGGAGATGTTTGGCAGTGAGAACGGTGAATTTGTTGCAGAAGATGGTGAACTGGCTACAGGTGATGGTGAATTGGTTAGAGGAAATGGTGAATTGGTGACAGCGGTGGTTGGGTCAATTCCATTAAATACGGCACTGCTTGGTCCTCCAAACGGCGATCCTCCTCCTCCTCCAAAAAAGTTTGGATCACCGCTAAAAGGCGGAGGTAAGTTTGGAGGTGGTACGTCTGGAGGTGGAAAGTCAAAGGGACCAGGGCCGCCATAATTGATAGGAACATAGTTCTGCGGTGGTCCGTTGTTCGTAGGGCCATTGTTGTAGGGACTGCTCGTAGGACCGTTATTGTAGGGACTGTTCGTGGGACCGTTATTGAAAGGGCCATTGTTGTAGGGACCATTATTGGAGGGGCCGTTGTTGTAGGGACCATTATTGGAGGGGCCGTTATTGTAGGGACCGCCAAATGGAGGACTATCGTAAGGTGATCCGTTAAACGGAGGACCATTGTTGAAAGGTGGCCCATTGCCATTACCATACGGAGGAGGACCATTGTTGTTGCTGTTGCTGTTGGGAGAGTTATTATATGGTGGACTGTTGTAAGGGCTGTATGGTGGGCCATTGTTTGAAGAAGGTGAACCATTACTTGAAGATGGAGCATTCGTCGTAGTTCCATAACTGCCAGACGAAGGAGCACTGTTCTTGGAATTATCGTAATTGGTGCTGGTGCTGGAGCTGAGACTATTCACGTACTGTGGTTGACTTTGAAACAAGACCGTATCACCAACAGCAGCAGGGGCAGAATTAGAAGGAGTAGAAGCAGCAGAAGCAGTAGAAGCAGCAGAAACAGAGGGTGAGTATTGTATGTTTCCAGTAGCAGCAGAGGTTGGAACTTGATTGTTCAAATAAGAAGGAGAAGAAGCATAAGATGGTGAATAACTTGCCGCAGCAGAGACCGGTTGTGCAGTTGGGTACATGATTGGCGATCCAGCAAAAACCGGCATGCTTCCACCTCCTCCGCTTCCGCCGGTGGTAATGATCGTAGGGCCAGGAGCAGGCGGAGGAACTATAACCGTGGTAGAAGATGAACTTCCACTATT
>QZWR01000150.1:0-33694 GCA_004114325.1 Zoophagus insidians
ATATGGGGGGAATTCCCACTGTCTCTTCACTCCAGTTTGGTCAACGCTTTGTAAGACAATAAATTCACACTCCCCTTTCGGACTTTCTACTACTCCTTTCTCAAGCCTCAGGCTTGACACTTGAAGTGTTTAGGAGGTAGGATAATTTTTTCAAAGATCGAGGACATTGATCTCGAAGAAGCTTGAGATTTAGTGTTTTGGGGTTTTTCCTAGTGTTTCAAGCCGACAGTAGCAATAAGAATGAAGAAAGCCTGATTAAAGAAATGACGACAAAACAAAAATCAGTCATTATTGTCATATTGTGCGATAATTTCCTAATATATTACAATTCTCTCCCAAGCACCTCTTATTGAGCCGAAAATGTTATCTGCTACACGTATAGTCTGGCTCTTGCAGTATGCTTAGTTGAAAAGACCAATTTTTTGTTTCCAAATCATGCATATCACAATACTCCAGTCTCACTGTTGTTAATTTAGGACAGTGTTTTTCAAGTTGATTCAAATAATGCTGGTTTAACCAAACTGCATCAAATATGTGTAATTCCTTGAGTAAAACCCAACCCACAGCCCATTTCGACTCTAGCAAAGAAGAAGGAAGGTTGTCCTCTAATGGACATCTAATATGAAGTACTTGCAGTTGTTTAATAAGTTCACAGAATCCTTCACATAATTCGTCAACTGTAAAGATCCGACAACAGCTCAGCTTGAGAATTCGCAGCTTGGTTAAGGCAGATAGGGCTTGGAGAGAAGAAGGAGTAAAAGGAAGCAGAGGTTCCAGACGTACAAATTTACTGTGATTTCCTCTGAAAACACTTAATCTTCCTCGTAGTTCTAAACCATAAATGGTATCTGCATTATTAGATAGAGCCTGTAAAAAGAATGGAAACACATATGCTGGAATTTGTCGTAATAACCAGTATTCCACACACTTCATGGCTCTTATAAATTCCACCCATCTAGCTGAATCTGTCTGAATAAACCAAGATGAAGAACCAACATCAACTCCGAGATTTTTTAACCCAGAGCTGCAATAATGAGTTAGGAACAATTGAGTAAATGGATCAAGAGTCGTGCCCAATATATTAAGACGTCGTAACTTGGCTCCTTGGCTTGTGATAAAATTGTGTAATTGTTGTTTATCCAGGTTTATGTTGTTACAAACCAAGGAATTCAAGTTTTCCAAGCAGCACAAGTCATCCTTCAGGGCTAGGCGCTGGCCAGAAAGTTGTAGTTCCTTGATATATACGGCTTTTTGCAAAAACAACCCTAGGATTCCGCCATTAGCTAAGTTTAAACCATCATTATTAATAACGGTTTTGTTGAATTCCCTTAATGTATCATGAATAGTATCTCCAGAGTAGACGTATTGATCGCACTTGAAACTTAAAAGTCGAGATACGTTGACTTTTAGCAGCACTGAAGGAAATATCCTGAAGCAGCCAGAGAGATCCAAATGCACCGGTGCTAGATCGTTCAAGGCCATCAACAGTTGCTGAGATGTGAGTCGTTGGGCGTATTTGCTGAAATCCAGCTTCGCATATATTTGACAACTATGCTCTTTGACTTTTCCTCTGACCGTTTTATTGAGCCAAAGAAAACGTTGTCTATCTGCCAAGGGTAACCAACTCAGCAGTTCTATCCAAAGCTCCAAGGGAAGCTTTAGCAACAAGGACATTTTGACAAGTCACGTAATGTTCAAGTTGAATAAAAAATTGCCAACAAACATTTACTTCATCAGGATAAATAAACTGCAGGATGTTCAAATGATTCTGGACCAGCTCATCGCCCAGGTTGCAATAAGCAGCTCGTAGTTCTAAAATGTGTGCATTTCCAATATTTCGAATAAATTTTTCTTTGTTTTTATTAAACGACTTTGTTACTTACTTTGCCCCATAACAGCACCAAGACAAGGAGTAGTATAAAGCTGAGCCCTGATTAAACACTGACCATGTGAGAAAACACTGTTCTTCTAAACATCACTCAAAACATGACTTCTGAAGATGTTGGAGGTTACATCGCCTCAGTGCTTCCCATTAAAAATCCCAACAACACACAGAGAAAGTAACTTTTCCCCCCTTTCCTTGGTTTAAAGCTTACACTGTAAAGACCCGCGTGGCAATTTTCTCCCACACTTTCGGATAGTTCCTTCCAAAGGGATTCCGTATACAGCGAAACCAGCGATTCTTCTTCCTATATTCCTCGTCCTCCGCCAGTGATTGATGCTTTTTTTGCCCCTCCTTCCTCCTCCGCTACTTCGCCTTTTACTCACCTGGAAAATCTTCCTTCAATCACTACTACGGCACCTGCCCAAACACAGGCGGTCAAGCTCCGAAGCTCTCAAGATACCCTTCCCTCCATCTTTTCCTCTACCAGTAATGGGAGCGCCAAACAAGGATTTCCAACAAACACGAAGAGGTTTTCTCAAGCCACTTGGGAATCAGGGTCCACTCCAGAACAAGTTGACATGAACATTCTTTGGCTTCAACTTACTTTTGCCACGCTACAACTATCCCAGCAACAACCGCCACAACAATCATCGGGTGGGAAATTAAGCTTGCAAGAAATTGCTACCTTTTGTCAAGAACGCGAAGAGTTGCAACGAAGGATTAAACTTTTTACCGATCAATTAAACGTTTATAGCAAGGTTAAAGAGACCCTAGTTCAAGTCTCCTCTTTCCAGGGAAATCCCAAGGCTACCAGGTTAGTCCAGGAACAAGTGGCCATGGTGAATAAGAAGATTGATGAAAACGCCTCTGAGCTTTGGAAGTTGACTCAACGGGCCTCAGAAATATATGAACGGCTAATGCAGCATCATTTGGGCGTGGCTCTAAGTGTTATTAAACAATTAGAACATTTCCAAAATGAAACTACTGTGGAGCCAGTGTCCAGTGAAGAGCTAATAGCATCACAACAAACAAAAAAAGAAATGCTGGCTGTTACGCAAGGGCTGAGAGGTGAGCTGGATGCATCTCAGAAACAGGTGGAGGAATTAAAGGGAAAAGTCTCTGCCTTGGAAGGACCTGCGCAGGCCTTGAACGTTACTCAGCGCTTGGTGGATGAACTGGAGGTAGAAGTGATGAACCTGCGAAGAGAGCTGAAAGAAAAGGACCGAGATGTTGTGGACTTGAAATCAGCCATGCAAAACAGCCTGCGAGAAGCCGTTTTGGAGAAAGAAAAACTTAGATCGACTTTGGTTGCAACTGAGCAAAAATTGGAAGAGTTGAAGCAAAAGCAGGAAACTCCTCCTCCTCCCACGCCTACTCCAACCGCAAGTGAAATTGGTCCGCCCAGCAGTAGCACTAGGAAAAAGAGAGACGAAGATGTAGCACTTTTGCAGGCTCGTTTAAAAGATGCTGCAGCTGATATTGACCAATTGCAAAAAGATCAACAGGAACATGAGGATGAATTAAAGAGAATTTTCTTTAGTTTACCATGTTTGGAACAAAAGTCGGAAGAACCTGTTCGTTTCAGCCTGGATGCTTTAGAGGAACGTGTGAAGGCTCTAGTGGCTGATCGCGTAGGCCTACAAGATCGAGTTCTGAAGCTACAGGGACGTGTAGAGAAGGACGGGGCCGAATTGGAAAGACTTCGAGCTGAACTTTCAAGAAAGCCTGAGACGGAAAGTGAGGCGCAGCTAAGGACAGAGCTGCAGCGAACAAAGCGAATGAAGGAGGATGCGGAACAGGAGAATCAAATGCTATCGATGACGGTGGATGCGTACAAAGCGAGGGTGGATGATTTGGAGAGTCGAATAAAAGAACTGCCCGCTTAATAATAAAAATTAAGAAGGAGAAAAGAACTCTGCTTTTATTAATAGCGCAAACATCGCGTGTGCAAACCCTGCAGCTGCCAAAACCGGCTTAGCGTGAGGGATGGTTGGGGTTCGATTAAAGATTTGGTAAAAGTTATAGCCCAAAAAGGCAGCTGCGGAGATTAAACATCCCTAAAATGGAAAGAAATACCCGAAAGGATCAACCCCACAAGGATGAATACCCATCGTACTAAATCCATCGGAACAATAGCGGCCACCTTTAATAATTAGTCCCAATTAGTTAGACACAAGATTTACCATAACTGGCGCCCAAACAGCCATCGAATAGCCATAAAGTCCAATTATTTCCATCCAAGTAACCATGCAGCCCAGATATTTCATAGTTGCCCAAAGTGCCAAGGAGCCCAGACCCACATATATGTAGATCAACGAGAATGCTGTAGAGAGCGTATTATAGTCATAGGAAAAAGGTTTAGAAGTCATAAAATCAGTAAACCAAGTCGCCAAGGAAGAAGTCATAAAGCTTAAAAACGCCAAGGTTGTGGGAATCCAAAAGGGCCCCCAAAGATCTCCACCTTGGGCATTTATCAGGTCGAGAAATGTCCCGGTTGGAAGAAAGGATTGTTTTATCCTTTCCAAGACTTGATCAGTGTCCACGTCAAAATATCCTCGATAATATCCCAAGCTGAATATACCCCCTTCTGTCCCTGCTGCATTTATTGAAGCTGGATCGATTCCTAGCCCCGCACCACTGGAGTATGCTATTCTCATGTGAATACAGCAATTAGAAATATCCTACCTGGTGGTGGTGCAGATGGTGTCTGACCGCTGGAATCGTTCAAGTGAAAATCTACAAAAACTAAAGCTTCAACCCATATAATGCAAACCTTGGAATTGTAAAGGGTCTGCTGCCTAACTCTTATATCAGCATTATCAGCTCCCAAGTTTTTACCTCTCCCAAGTCCATAACTACATCATATCCTTCTGGCATGTTTAAACCACAAAGTCTTTCTTTATAGAAATTTGGATCAGGTGATATTAGAAAAGACTATTTTTGACATTATTTGTTATTTATATTTTATAAAATTCTATCCTAATTTAGACACGATGTCCGAGTGGTTAAGGAGTGAGACTTGAAATCTCATAGGCTTTGCCTGCGTAGGTTCAAACCCTGCTCGTGTCGCTCTACTTTTACTACTTATTCCATTTTAAAAGCCATCTCTCTACTTTTAAAGAATAAGAAAACAAAAGTCCTTTTTTAAAATAGTTTTAAGAGAGATCCTGATTATTATCAAATTCCCAATCTCCGTATCATCTGACCACATATTGGAAGAAAGAAGTTGGGCCAAACCTTTTTTTGTCAAGGAATTTTTTTTGTGGAAATAGCCAATTAGACCAAAGTTTTATGGATCATATCAAAATTGCGCAGGTTTGAATTGGCTTCAAGGACCCAAGGGCTAAATACGCGGGCGCGTGAAAGGTGTCTAACGTATGCTTTGAGAGGAATGACCAAAGCGCATACATAGGAACATTGCATTTAACCGCTCATCATTTGATCTTTAGAAGTTTACCTGATGAAGAAACATGGGTAAAGTTCACCTGCCTACTTTAAAGTCTGTTAAAGATTCCATATCCGCTGATCCATACGGTGGAAAGAAGACCACCACAGCCCGAGGCTCCCGAATTCCATCTTTTGCATTTCAGATGCAGAGATTTCTTATTCTTCAACCTGGGTATCCGAGACATGCAAGAAGCGGATGATGTATTTGTGAGCATACAAAAGTTGACCTGTCTAGGTAAGCCTTTGAGCAAGAAGGGCGGGGTTGAAGCGTGTTTAAGAAAACATCGAACAATTGTATGCCTTTTTTTATCAACCCGTTCCTCCTTTGCCCAAAGATGATGGAAGAGAGGTTTATAATCCATTAAATGAGTTTTCGCGTCAAGGAATCACCATTACGACTGATGAATGGAGATTCACCAACATTAACGAGGAATACCAAGTTTGTCCCACTTATCCGCGCACTTTGGTGGTTCCTGCGAAAATTAATGATCCCGCTTTATGGCATGCGGCGAAATATCGAAGTAAACAACGATTACCAGTACTTACTTATTATCACAATCCTACCAAGGTTGGTTTCGTTTACCTCCTTTTAGACGATAACTGTGAAAGGGAGTAATGATGAGATCCAGTCAACCTTTGGTAGGGTTGAAGCAGAACCGTTCGACGCAGGATGAAAAGTTGATAGAGTTGGCATTCCAGACCGGTCGTACTACTTCCAATCCTTCGCCGCATCAGCACCTCATAATTGATGCGCGGCCCACGGCAAATGCTCTTGCTAACGTCGCAGTCGGTGCAGGCAGTGAAAAGATGGAATTTTACCCCGGCTGTAGAAAAGTTCACATGAACATCGACAATATCCACGTTATGCGCGATAGTCTGGAACGATTGGTAGAAGGTTTGACTAGAATTACTTGACTAAATAAGGTTAAGCGTTGGACAAGTATGGCAGTAGCAATCAGGACAGTAATATCTATCGAAGGTTGCAAGCCTGTCGTTCCGGCTGGTTGGATCATCTCAAGGCTATTCTCGATGGCACCAAGATCATCATAGAAGCCATCAGTGAACATAATGTTCATGTTTTGGTGCATTGCTCCGATGGCTGGGATAGGACTTCACAACTCGTCTCCTTGGCCCAGATTTGCTTGGACCCTTTCTTTCGGACCATCGAGGGATTAATGGTGCTTATAGAGAAGGACTGGTGCTCTTTTGGTCATAAGTTTTCTGTCCGTTGTGGACATCTCTCGCATGAAGGCGATTTTACCACCCATCACGATATTTCCAACCCATTGATGCCTGGTGTGCTCTTCAGCCAAGTCCAATCGATCGGAGCTGGGGCCTTGAGCTATGCACAAAAGAGCATGCATCGACAGAGCGGATATGTTAGAGAAACCTCTCCGGTGTTTCAGCAGTTTTTAGATTGTTGTTATCAACTTTGGACTCAACAACCCGCCCGCTTTGAATGGGATGAGCGTTTATTGCTCTGGTTGCATGTTCAGTCCTACTCCTGTCAGTACTCCACCTTCCTTTGCAATTCAGACCGAGAACGTCGTGAAAAGTGCGGCGAAGGCGTTTGTTGGTCTGCCTGGTCCTGGCTCAGAACAAACATTAAAGATTTCATAAATCCATTGTTTGATCCATCCGCCGAGGCTCGTATCTGGCACAGTGTTGATCGCGGGGTTATTGTTCCTGATACTCGTTACATGCGATATTGGATTGGAATCTTTGCTCGTAGAGGATTAAAGGATAGTTTGGATCGTTCTGCGCTCAATGCAAAGAACTCTTCCCCAGCTAAGCGTGATCCCATGGTGATTATCCCTCCTTCATCAAAGCCCTCTCCTCCTCCTCCCCTAGCCTCCGTCATGACTGGCCAAACCACCACTACTGCTCAAACCACAGCTTCTAGGCCCAATTCTTCAACACCAACTACTCCCCACTTGAAGAAAAAGGAAATGACCGTCGGATTGGTGGTTGATGGAAAAAGTGTTATAAAGACCTTTGAAGATGTCCTCAACTTTAGCGATGATGATGAAAATGACGAAGAGGCTGAGGATTTGGGCTTTGATCCCTTGGGCGTGCATAAATTACCCAAACATTAAAAAATTGTAATAAAGGCTTTCGTTTTTTTCAACAAAAAGTGAGTGCTTCGGGACAGGCTCGAACTGCCGACCTCGAGATTATGAGACTCGCGCGCTGCCAACTGCGCTACCGAAGCTTGCTGTAAGTGCAAATATAATTTATATATTTTGTTTTCTTTACCTCTACATTATTTAAATAATCCCCTGCTGCACAAAAAATAACATTTCCTCTCACCATTACAACTCCCCCCCAGAGACATTGAAGGATTTATCGGCGGGGGTATTACCAAACAGATAAACAGTATATGGAAGAGTTTGGAGAAACAAAGACTTATCGGGAAACACTTATTGAGTAGAGAGAGAAAAGCACAATCAAAGAGAAAAAGGATGAATAGAGAGTCAACAAGAGAGATATGCTTTTATTATTTTTTTGGTTTAAACTATTTGACAGGCAATAAAGATTTACTCATCACTGTGTGGTTTTTTGGGCTTGCGGGTCTTGGGAGGGTTAGGGGTAGAGGGAGTGGCGGGGGTAGAGTTAGAATTATCGCCCCAAACCTTAGCAGCAGTGTCCAACCATAGTTTTTCAACATTAAGAGCATTCTCAGTGCTGCGATCGACACGTACGTCAGCAACAGTCTTGCGGTATTCCAGAACTTCATCAGGGCTCTTGCGAGAGTAGGCCTCACGGAACGCAAAGTAAAAGTCACCAGCAACAGGAAGAGTGACGTCCATTTGTTTAGTCAGACCAGAGTCTTCAATATCGCTGGAGAGATAGGAGGCACGATAGACCATACCGCCAGGAAGAGTGCTGGGAGTAACATCTACGTCCTTGGGAGCAGAGGTAGCTACGACGGAGCGAATATCAGGAGTTTGTTCCTTGATGTGGTTTTGCACCAGGGCACAGGAACTTCCGCACATTCCGTCGGTTAAAAAGACAACGTCCTTGTGTTCCCAGGAGAAGAGATCGGATTTCGATTCAGTTCCCCAGTCGAAATCACAACTGTCAAGGAAGAGATTGGTGTACTGAGTCTTGGATTTTGAACCACCAGGAAGAGACTTGTATCTGGAAGGAATGATCAGACCATTAGTTTTGAATTCACCACCATTCTCAGACTTCCAGTGAGAAGAGTGAAGAATGTTGTTCTCGCTAGCTTTGGCAGCGACATCTCTGAGCTTGCCACCAAGACGAATGTCAGTCTTGAAAGGAGAAACACCGTCACCAGAAATCAGCTTCAACAAAGCATAAGCAGTGCAAATAACACCACCACCATTGCCACTAAAGTCAAAGATGATCTTTTCAGCACCCTTTTCCTTCAAGGCGGAAAAGCCCTTCTTCATTGCAGCAGTCCACTCGGGATTGGGAGCAGCAAAGGAGCTCATCTTGAAGACACCATAGGTGTTGGATCCCTCACTAACAGTGAAGAAAGCAATGCTGGGTCCTGTTACCAGAGCAGTGGGGAACTTGGGGACCGGGGGACTGTCATCTTCTTCAGATCCACCAGCACCTCGAAGAACAGAGGGAGAAACGTGTTCATAAGGCTTCTTCTGGAAAATGGGAACCTGTTGGAGACGCTGTTCAATGGGAATCATAGGAACTTGAGTTTCTTCTCCCTCAGTGGGGAAACCACCACTGCTAGGCAAACAGGCTTCAGACCAGTAAGATTTGCTGTCCTTGTAAGAGGCCGTAGGATTGAGAGGTCTCACGAACCAGGGAATGCTGACCTTGACGCTTTCACCACTATTGGGCTTTTTGAGGTCATAAACGATGAAATCCTTTTCAGGCACTCGGACACGTCCGTTAAAGGCACCACGAGTTACACGGAAAGTTCCCTTGGTTTCATCCCACATAACTCCGGACAAAGTCTGAGTAAGACGAGTACCAGCATCCTTGGAAGTTCCAAAGTAGGTATCAGCATAGGTTTGCAGAGCCTTGAGGGCAGGGACGCCGTCAATATTAACGACTTCGCAACCAACGTAATCCTTCAATTGGATGTTCTTTTGGGGCAACTTGCCATCATAGGACTGGATGATGACCTTTGGTTCATTACTACCTTCAACGAAATCGGTGACCATGAAGAGAGGCTGCAAGAAGGCAAACTGGGAATAACATTCATTAGCATAGGCAGTATGTCCATCGTTCAAGGGAACAAAGACATCTTGGATAGCTTCGTGGAATTGACGATCAGACTTGAAACTAGCGCTGGCCAAGCCCTTGAGCTTTCCTACTACATCAACATTACGCTGGAACTTGGGATCGGGAGAGTTGTTCATTATATCAGTAAAGGCATAAGCTTCCACCAGGTTATTGATGGCGCGGAGAGTTTTTTGCTTGATTTGTCCATCAAGAGTAAAGGAGTTATAACAACCGGCGACTTCCGAGACGGTAGTAGTATTACCATTTGCAATGACTCGAGCGCAGAGATCACCGTCGGCAGAAGCGGCGGGGAGAGAGAGAGTCAAGGGAGTAGAAGCTAAAAGAAGAGCTGCGTATAGTGCCAACATGATTTTTTTTGTTAAAGTAGCTTAACACTGGTAGATCGTAAATAAAGATAAGAGATCGTTAAAGTAAGGGAAGTAAGAAGAAAGAGGTGGTAGTGGTGCTTAAGGAGGTGGTAAGATAGAGCGTATATGCACTACATCTCCCGAGCTTGTTATACCTCGTAGAAACAATCGTCGTTCACGTGCATCAAAAGACTGGACTGCCAAACCACCATTATACTCTTTTCCATTGATCAAAAACCACACGTGACTTACAGAGGAAAACAAAAATTACTGTATTGTACTGTATTTACAACATCACCTGATCAACCACAGACAATCCAGACACTCCACACAGCCAGTCCATAATATCTGACTTATCGCAAGCCCTGGCCGTATTTATTGCATTTCCATGCTGTCCTTCTGCATGTAAATCCATCTTCGCCTCAAGAACTAACCATTCTACCATGGGCAATTTACCCGCCATAACAGCACAATGCAAAGCATTATCGCCTTTTTCGTCAGTGCTGGCCAGGGAGACGTCCAAAGTAACCAACCATTTCATAATCTCCAATTGTCCTTTGCTGGCAGCGAGATGAACCACACTCCTTCCCATATATCCCTTGGCGGTTAAATCCATTCCCAATTGCTGAACTAACCATTTGGCCACTTCTATCCTTCCGCCAATTACTGCACAATGAAGAACATTGTTTCCATGCGAGTCCAGCAAATCTGACAAATAACGCATATCCGGTACAAGAGTGATTAGATATTCGACCAATTTTAAATGTCCAAATTCGGCTGCACTATGCAGGGCAGTTCTTCCATATTTGCCCCCAACTTTATAATCCATGCCTCTTTTGATCAGCCATTGTACAATTTCCAGCTTTCCCCCGATTGAAGAGCAATGAAGAGCGTTGTTTCCACCTGTATCTGTGGCATATCCATCCATGCCCCATTCCTCAATCAACCATTTAAACAATTCAATCCGCCCTTTACTGGCAGCAGTTAATAGTACATTTCGTCCCAATAGCCCACCAACACTGGCGTCCATGTGTTGATTTTGCAAGAGCCACTTTGCTACATCAAGACTTCCTCCGATTCCTGCACAATGTAACGCATTATTTTTATCAACATCAACATCATGCGGATTCATTCTTTTCATCTTTACCAACCATTGTACCAGCTTTAAATGTCCCTTACTAGCAGCCGTGTGAAGAATTGTCCTTCCTAAATAACCCCGTAGTCTCCAATCCATTCCTACGTATTCCACCAAGAATCGTATAATGTCTAAATTCCCACCCATCGCTGCACAATGCAATACATTGTCACCGTTCTTATCGGCAATATTGGGATCCATCTCCAGGTCCAAGATCAAGTGTTTAACCATTTTATAGATTCCTTTACTGGCAGTAATGTGTAAAATGGTTCGACCATATTGGCCACGAAAATCGACGCTCTTCTTCGACTCTACACTCAAATTGTGTTCATCTGAAATATCACTATAAACAGGGGTTATCTTAAATATCATTACTAATAGGTTACTTTTTGATAAAGTCAAAAACATATTTCAATAATTCCTCCTTTTCTGCATTTTCAAGGTCAGATTTCTTAATACGGTTGAAAATATCCTTTAAAGCAGAGTTGTTGTTATTAGACTTGGTTATTTCCAAGAGCCATTGGTTTTTTTGGCCTACATTACTTATCCGCTTTAATTTTTCCAAGATTTGAAATGCTTTTGGGCGTTTATTCGGATGACCCCAACAAGTATTGATAATATTGGCCAGATTTGGTTCCAGGTCAGTAAATTCACCCGGCCGAACTCCCGCTTGGATCTGAGCCTCCACTAGACATTTATCTTGCTCTCCGTTAAAAGGAGTACGACCTTTGAACAATTCCCATAAGATAACTGAAAAAGCATAAATGTCAGAACTTTGAGAATACGCCCCACCAAAGGTTTCTGGTGCTTTATAGGCCACATAGTTGACAAAGATTTCGCTGAATTCTTTTTCAATATCCTCCACTTCTATGGCTGCACAGGTGGCTCGCTCAAAACCACTAATTACCGCGGTAAAGTCTCCGTGTACCAGGATATTGGTGCTCATCAGGTTACGATGAATGACCTTTAAGCGATGAACAGCGCATAACCCATTACTCATGCCCATTGCCATTTCAATCTTCTTTTCATAAGCAATATCAGGGTTATACTTTAAGAGACAATAAAGACTGCCATTTACTGGTAATTCGGTCAAGAGAAAGTAATCATCTTTTTCGTGAAAATAACCGATAGTTTTAGCAGTATTTGCGCAAACGTTCAACATCTTCATTGCTGTAACTGCTCGCTTTATCTGACCTTCCTCGCGACATTTAATCTTTTTTGATAAGAAAACACCGTTTTGATATCGAAAATAATGAGCGGTGGCATCGTCTATTTCGCAAATTTCCTCACGGTCAATCTTTACATCTTGAGCCAAATAATGATCAAGGTTGAGTGATTCTCGTAATTTTAGCAGTAGTGTTATAACCGCTTCCAAATTGGTCAAATCGCTTGTAAGCAGCTCCTTGAATAGCGAGTGATTAGATAGTTCAGCCTGGTGAGTCAAAACAATGTCAAGTTGTTCAGCAGTCAACTTTAACGGATCAAGAACAAGGTTCAAAAGAGCAGGATTGGAAAACAACTCCAACATGTCCGAAATTTCTTGGATTTCAGTATCCTTTTTAAAGGAATGTTCGTTCCACTCGAGGATTTGAAGAGGAGTGGGGAAAACACACGATTTCCAAGGCAAAATTTCCAAAACAGGCAAATCCAAAGAAAAGAGAATAGTTAGGAATTTTAACGAATTGGCTAAAGAGAGCAAATCGTCCCAGCTGGAATAAAAGGGATGCAACAGTATTTCAGAACTGAGCAGCTGAAATAAAGTCAACAAACGTTGAAAACCAGCCTTGAGCCGCGCATCCTCTAACTGCATGGAGAACGATTTGCCCAGAGGAAGCAGTAAATTCTGCACATAGGTTCTGTAATTGCAGCAATCATGGAAGGTCTGTTTAGTTATGCTATCGAACAAGTAGGAATTAGAAGGATGCACCGGTTGGTGGTGGTGGATCATGTTCAGAAACTCATCAATCATGCGATTATTAAAATTATTATATCGGAAATAGCCAAGGCTTTGCTTTCTTTTTGAAAATCAATAAGTCATATGATTGAATATATGCAACACACTTATCTCAAGAATTGAATCCGGTAGGTATTTTAAACAGCTCACAACGGAAATCTCCTACAAAGTCACGTTGTTGTGAATAATAATTCGCTGCTAATTCAAGTAAATTAAGCAACGCATTTTTTGCATTAAAGTTTGGTGGAAAATTATTATTTTTCAACTTTGTGCAGCTCCTATTGGCTGTTCTACTCAGCATTCACTTCTCCGTCGACAGGACCAGTACCAAGACCGGTTGTACCTATACTACCGTCACCAGCAACAGGACCAGTAAGCCCTCCACCTCCACCTGTTGTTGAAGCATTACCGGGAATTGAACCACCACCATCACCACCAGCAGGTTCTACTTTAGTATCAGCAGTAGGTTCTTCTTCTTTAGTGTCAGCAGGAGATTCTTCTTCTTTATTACCAGTAGGAGGTTCTTCTTCTTTGGTATCAGCAGCATCATGTTCGCCATCAGTAGGGGTAGTTTTATTTTCAACAGTTCCAGCACCACCGCCTCCAGCAGCACCATCAGTAGCAGCAGGTGGAGGATTCTCGTTTTCACCATTAGCATTGGGGACAGCACCACCGCCTCCAGCAGCACCATCAGTAGCAGCAGGTGGAGGATTCTCGTTTTCACCATTAGCATTGGGGACAGCACCACCGCCTCCAGCAGCACCATCAGTAGCAGCAGGTGGAGGATTCTCGTTTTCACCATTAGCATTGGGGACAGCACCACCGCCTCCAGCAGCACCATCAGTAGCAGCAGGTGGAGGATTCTCGTTTTCACCATTAGCATTGGGGACAGCACCACCGCCTCCAGCAGCACCATCAGTAGCAGCAGGTGGAGGATTCTCGTTTTCACCATTAGCATTGGGGACAGCACCACCGCCTCCAGCAGCACCATCAGTGGTAGCAGGTGGATTCTCGTTTTCACCATTAGTGTCGGGAACAGCACCACCGCCTCCAGCAGCATTGACGGTAATTACAGGAGGAAGATCATCTGGGCCTGTTGGAGGCGGCGGAGTAACATTGGAGCTGGGACCATTTGGCTTTTTAGCCTTTTTTTTACTAGACTTTTTGGCCTTTTTAGCAGATTTGGCTTGCTTTGCAGTACCTGAATTCTTGGCAGATTTGTTGGGCGCCTTTTTGGTAGAATTCTTGGGCGACTTTTTGGACGACTTTTTGGGCGACTTTGATTTGGGCGTGGACTTTGAAGAAGTCTTTGAAGCAGGAGATTTGGAAGAAGTCTTTGATTTGGGAGTCGACTTGGTAGGACCTTTTGGCTTTGAGGCTCTGGAAGAGGAAGAAGATGAGGAAGAAGAAGAAGAAGAAGAAGAGGCAGGGGAAGTAGAAAAGGATACACCGCCCCAACTCACCTGGAAAAGATCCTCACAAGCAGTTCCATAGATCTGAGGAGAACGTTTGGACAAGGATCGAGGACATAGGAGAGGCTGAACAACAAAGATTAATAAAGAATAATAAATAGAAATTATTGACAAGTACAATAAATGCATTATAGAAAATTATCAGTGTGAAGTGTGAGAGAAGTGTGTCGGCCGGAGGTCCCATTAGTTTTATTTAATGAATGAGAATTAAATAAAAATAGCAAATGGAAAAATTAAAATAACAGAAAAAAAATTAACAAAGGAAAAAACATTATTTTTAACGCGCACCAGCACGTCAACCTCCTATTAAATATGAATCTCCCTTTTCATAGAGCCTTGAGAAGCAGGTCGAAACTCGAGGAATTCCGAGAGCGTGGAATTTGCCCGGGAACGCGAAGGAGAGGAAGTGAAGCGAGTCATCAGCGTCGGATCCTTGGCTACGGCGACAGGAGCAATGGAATGTTCTATCAAATGAGAAACCAAGTTCTCGGGTGACCATAGGCCCGAAAGAGAACTAAACTGATGGCCCAGACCAGCCACTACCAAATCAGGAAAAATATCATCAATTTTCCTAATAAGGGTTTGTTTTACATTACCAAACACTACATGCAGCACAATATGCAGATTGAGGTTACCAATGGCAACGCAGGCGAGGTTTTCCTTGACGAATTGAGAAAGACGCTGAGTCAGCTCGGCCTTGAGCTCCTCACGTCTCTCAGGATGTTGCTTCAAGACGACCTTTCTGAGGCTCCATTTGTTGGAAGCAGAGTCATCCACCACGTGTACTACGTGGAGCTTATCGCCGTTTCGTAGTTGCGATCTAGCAAGCCAACGAAAGGCATAAGCACTAGCGGGTGAAAAATTCACAGCAGCTAAAATCTTGCGTCCAGAGAGTCGCAGTCCAAAGACACCTTCTACCACCTTATCATCCAAGGTATTGTGATTTTCCTCTTCGCTGAAGGCATCATCAGTGAAGGAGGAATTAGCACGAGTCAACATGGGCACTCCCTTGGTAAGATGAGAAGGCAGTAGAGCGAAAGCATCGGAACTATTGCAGAGACGAGGACGCACGCCGGTAAGAGAGTCAGACCTTGAGGAAACACGCTCGCGCGATCCTTGAGGAAGCACTACTACGGGCGGAAGCGACGATTCAAGAAACTCCTGGGACGAAGAAAAGACTTCGGGACAAGACTTTCGACGTCTGGGAGGCTCTGAACGGTCGACGGTGTTTAAAAAGTTACTGTTCTGCTGAAGCTGGGTCAAGCTAGGAGAACGCAGCGGCGGAACAGTAAAATGTGGAATAGCCGAGGAGGCATTTAACACCGGAGAGGAGATTACAAGAGGTGGAGGATACAAAGAAGAGACGGCACGGGGATCATCAGAAAGAGAAGGCTCGGAATTGCGCCGTTTGGCAAGATAGGAGGAGAGCATACGTTTGGCAGAGACAAAGAGACCCATGACGAAGAGTGAGTTGGGGATTGGGTGAGAGAGTAACAGTGATAGAATAGAAGCGATAAAGAGGAGGAGGAGGAGATTAAATCGTAAGATTATTAAGATTAGGAGATTGGGTGAGTAAGAGAGAGAGAGAGAGAGAGAGATACGGGACGATAACTAAATGGAAAGAGGAGGAGAGGGAGAGGGAGAAAGGGAAGGTGGTGCGTGCATACAACGATATATGCGGGGCTTAAGAAATACAATTATTCTACTTTAGGAATTCCGCATCTCTTTAAACGTCCTTTCGTCCCACCCCGCCATGCATGCATGCATCCATCCCCAGAGAAGTGTGAGAGAGCTTAGTAACAGCAGCAGTAAAAGAACTCACCATTAACAAGTACAACCCTAGTTCTGTCCAATCGCCATAATCCACCCTTTCCTCCTCCTTCTTCGCTTCGTTCTCTCATAAATGCTGTGTTTAATGACAAGTTGTGTCGAATAGAGTTCTATCTCTTAACGTTGCTTAACAAAAATAACGACCTACTTGCCACCCCTTCTGTCCAACCTGGTAGTAGCCATAATGGGTGCTAATCCACGCATATATCTCCTTGACACTTGCTTTGTGGTCTTTTTGAGCGCATAGAGCCTGGGCAATTAAACTGGCATAGCTGTATTTGGGTCGAATGTTATGGGAACTTTTCCAAGACTCGGCTGGGATAAATGGTGTATACTAGAGAGAGGGGGGAGGGTTATACAACCATTATAGCATACCATATTGGAATCAGGATTAGCAGTTATTGTAGTGGTTCTAGATGAGGTGGTGGTGGTGATGGTGGTGGGAGAAGAAGGAAAGGAGGATAGTTCAGGATTTGTAGTAAAATTGTCAGTAGTAGAAGAAGGCAACAAGAAGCGTAAAATGTGTCTTCCCAGCTTGATTCTAGACCTGTTTTATACGTTTCTATATACCTTGACGAGCATATAATAAAGGTTACCCATGTTTAAGAATGGCCGTTTCTCCTGGTTCTACAAGCACCCTGTCGAGATGGACAGACTCTATGGAAGAGCAGGCACTCAAACACCAGGATTTCCTTACAAAGTCATAATAAACTCGAGCAAATTTGTTGTCCATTTGTTTGTCTCCCACCACCACTACCACCACCTCCTCATCTGCACCGACAAACCCAAGATACACGTCTAGATGAAGAATGTAGTAAGATTCACTACCACATTCAAACTTTGCATAAGCTGCTATGGAAGTAGTAGACATGAAGTCAGGTGAATATAATAAACAAAAAAAGTGGTGTATCACACCTCACACTCACACTCACTCACACTAACTCACTAGGAATTACAATAGGAATCCACACCAACAACTCACATCAACACACAGCAAGAACCCACACTAGGAACAGGAACGTGAGGAAGATGATTGGGATAACAACAACAAAGCCTCCAGCTCTCTTATCCTGCCCTTCAGTTCATTCTCTCGTTTGGTCCATGACGTTCTCTCAGTTTCCATCACAGCCATCAATCGCTCCAACTGCGCGCGTTCCTGTTCCATGTACTCAATCTTTGTCTCCAACTCTTGCATCCTTTCAATCTTTCGTGCACGGCTACGTCGGGCTGCTTCAGTATTTCTTTTTCGTTTAATCAAAAGTGGATCTTCCTGCTGGTTATTTGGTTCCGAAGAGGATCCTTCACTGTTTCTAGTGAGAGAAGGTGGTGCTGGTGGCGTAGGAGCAGGGGCAATCTTGGGAGGAGGAGGAGGAGGAGGAGGGGGCAGATAAGAAGACATGACAGGACTTTTAAATAGATATGGTGAATTTGCCAACAAGTTTCGTATACTCGGTGTAGTAGGAAGCAGGTTGGGCGTGGTACCATGGTTTGTCCTGGTTCTTTTCGCCTCAGTCAACGGGGTAACTCTTAAGGTTGCTTCTTCACTTGGTTCCTCTTTACCCTCACCAGCATCATTAGGTTCAGGAAAAAGGGCTTCTTCAAGTTCCACTTTCAGTCCAGGAAAGAGTGCGACATCTTCTCCAGTAAGATAAGGAGTTCCAAATACCGCCTCTTCTTCTTTACTCTCTCTGGTTACCACCGAAGAATGGTGGTCAATTAAGGGAGAGTCGGCAGCAAGGTAAGGCGTGGCAGTTGTTGAAAGGATTTGCTCAATTACTGGTGATAAAAAGGCCAGTATTTCTGGAGAAAAGAGTTCTGCAACACTATCTTCTCTGTACCTTCTCTTTCCCTTATTCTTACCACCAGAGGTGGCTGTAGCAAGACTGGGAGTGCCAAAGGTTTCATTTAAAAAGGAGGATAAATCATCACCAGTTTGTTCGGCCGGGTCCATGTAATCCGAGAATGTCGCAGTGGTGGCAGTCAAGGAAGAAGAAGAAGAAGAAAGAGGAAAGAAAGGAGGAGACTGACAACATTTCAATGCAGCAGCAGCCTCACCAAGAGAAACAAATTTTGGAGTAAACAATTTCAATAATAAAAATAAAACTGTTTTATTTCTCTTATTTGCCCCCCCTGTTGAGAGGCGGGTTATTATATCTTGTGCCCCTCTTTTGATGATGATAATGGATGCGTCGTAGTGAGTCATCCCTTTCCTTCTCTTTTCCATATGTGAGTCACGTGTTTCATCAATATTTTATTATTATTATTACGGATTTATTCAATTAGATTCCTTTCACTTCTTTGGAAATAAACCAAGTCAATGTTATAAAACTCTGAATTCTTTATTAAACATTGTACAGCTTCTTAAATCCATTGAGGTCGGCAGTCAAAACTAGTAGCCTTCAAAATCTCACAGAGATTGCGAAGAAAGGTTTCGTCTCGAAGCTTGCAAGATTGAACGTGGTCATCACTTCCAACACTCACTTTTAGCTTCATGCTAGAGCAAGCGATGGTAGGATTATCGGGATACATAGCAGGGTAATTATAGATGAGGTTTTTAAGAGCTGTTCCTAATCCGTCATCACATTTACAGCCTATTACACTCGCATAGTCGAGATTCATCGAAGGTTGTTCCGCATTACATGAATAGTTGATGTTGAAGCATCCCCAATTCAAGGAATTAAGCGCCAAACTATTAGTAATTAACATCATCACCAAGGCTAAGCCTTCAACGTTGACCAACTTATTACACAATTAATTGCGCGAGTAAAATGTGAAAAAGTGTGCTTCTCTGGCATTTTCCCCCCGATTTCCCTGAAAAGTGTTTACTGGGTCACCTCTCTTCAACACATTTTTAATTTTCTATAATGCGTTTTTTATTGCTAATAATTTCTATTAATGCTTCTTTAACCTCCATTGTTCACTCACTTTTATGTCCTCGTTCTTTGTTGAAGAGATCTCCTCAGGTTTACGGTACTGCTTGCGAGGACCTTTTCCAGGTGCATTGGGGCGACCTGGTAGAAAATCCCTCTTTTTCTACTCTTCCCACTGATAATTTTGAAAATTCCTCTCATTCTGCTGCTGCTAAGCCAAAAATACTGGTTCCTTCCAAAGATTCATCCAAGGTTCTGTTGAAGTCAACCCCTGATTCCCAGTCGACATCAAAGTACGCTGGGAAACCCAAGAGTCCGTCAAAGCCAAAGACTGCCACTAAATCAAAGCCTACCCCAAAGTCCAAGAATACTTTAATGACAAAGGCTCCGTCAAAGTTCAAGAATTTAGCCCCAAAATCCGTGACAAAGTCAAAAAAACCTCATAATAACGCTCATAGTGGTCCACTACTTACGAATTTAGATGATCTTGACCCAGAATCTACCACTTATGGTGAAGGAAATGATGATGGATTACTTCTCTCTGGTGGTAATAGAAAAGGGAATTCCCCTACTGATAGCAGCGTTGATATTGAAGCCGATGACCGTTATAATATTGGTGTTGCTGCTGTTACTGCTGATACAGCTAGTAGAAGAGGTAAAGGTGAGATGGCTGTTACTATGGGTTATGATCGTACTGATACTGCTTCGACTACAGTTATTGCTATTGTAACTACTACCACTTCTACTAATACCGCTAATGATGTTTATAATACTGCTACTTTTGTTGCTGCTGTTGGTGCTACAACAACTGCAACTACCGCTACTTCTACTTCTGCTGCTAACGTTGGTGTTGCTACAACTACAACTCCTGCTAATGTTGATGTTGCTACAACTACTACCAAAACTACAACTGCTGCAACTCCTGCCAATATTGTCGTTGCTACAACTACTTCTACTTCTGCTTCAAATTTTACTGTCGCTACAACAACTACAATTACTACAACTGTAACTGCCACAACTCAGACTACTGTTGCTGCTGCTACTACTACAATTACTTCATCTTCCACGACACCTATAACTGCTGCTAATGTTGCAAATATTACAACTACTACTTCCACTACTACAATTTCTACAGTTGCCACAACTATTAGTTATGCTGTTGATGATGTTGCTTTTGCTGCCGGAGTTTTTACAAATTCTACTGCTAAAGTTAGAGAAAATAATCAAACATGTGAGGATATTATTATGAAGAATCAATTAGGTATTTTTAGATTAGAACACAAAAAGAGCAAAAGGATACTTTGTTTTTCCCCAGGTAGTATAACCAATGCCAAAAATGGATCTGAGGGTGCTGTTGGTGAACTAATTCCATATGATTTTGTAATTTTAAGTTCAATGTCGTTGAGAACGGAAAAGTTCTCATATCCACTATTTCGAAAACATTGGTTATTAGTGACGAGTTAAAAGGAGTTGAGAATTTAGTGACTGTTGGTAACTATGGCCAGGTGTGGAACTACACATAAAACCCTGATTGTAGTTACAAGTTCAATACAAAAGATGGAAGGATTCTGACATTGACCAATTCGAACAGCCTCACAACATTGAAACCAGACTGGAAGGCAGAGGTGGTCTCAACGAACACGACCGGGGACTGTAACTTCAAGTTATACATTGTAAATGACATGTGCGAGGACATAATTAAGAAGAAATCAGGAGCCAAGTTCAACCTTGAACACGTGAACAGTAAACGCTTACTGAGATTCTGTGTAAATTGCATTTTCCAAATATTATGGAAAATCTAGGGTAATTGGATCAGAGACTTATCCAAGCAACTATTGGTTCAACATGTTCGAGTTTAGCTTGGTCGGTGAAGGCAAAGTACGCATTTCTGCCGGTACCGAGGGAGTAATGGGAATTGGAAGTAACAGAGGAGGGGAGAATCTTATTATATTTGGTATTAATGACCAGACATGGAATTATAAACAAAATCCTGACTGCAGTTATCAATTTTCTACGAATAATAACAGGGTGTTATTGCTATCCAATATGGTCAACTTTAAATCAAGCAGAGATGGCTTGAAGGTAGTAGTGGCTTCACAGATAAGTAATGAAGACAAAAACTTTAACATCTACGATGTAATGTGTCAAGATATAATTAAGAATAAGCCTGGAGCCAAGTTTAACCTAGAGCACGCGAGGAGTAAGAATTTATTTAGTTTCTGCATGTATTGCATAAATGTCGTCAAGGACGGAAGTTTTAGTGTAGTAGCAAAGGACACATATCCAAGCACGTATTGGTTCGATAGTTTTGAATTTAGCTTCTCTGGAGTACTCGAAGTAAGTATATCCATGCCTGGCTATGGTAATTCTGGAACAATGGGAATTGGAAGCAATATCGCAGGGGAGAGCCTTATTGTATTTGGTAGTAACAATCAGAAATGGAATTACTTACAACAAAGTGATTGCAGTTACCAATTTTATCCAGGTGATAGTAGAGTGCTGACTACTTCCAATACGAACAATTTCAGACCAAACAAAGGAATAGCAGAGGTGGTTTCATTGGACAGAAGCGGCGACTGTAATTTCAACGTTTACGAAGTTTAGATTTAAAAGGATTATTATTATGTTAAAAGGAATTTTACAAATCGATAATTTTAAAAGGTGGAGGGGTGAATGTATCCACCAAGTCTTTAAGTATTGTTAAAAGTTTCCATTTACTTGAATCATTAAAATTATATTATTCAGGAGGGGTGTAAGAATATTGTCCCATAGTGCAGTATTGATCATACATGTCAAATTATTTTGGACGAGCAGTCATATAAAAACTTTGCTTTTGCATTCTAATCGTGTTTACGCATGCCCTAATCCCATACTAATTCTCATCCCAACATTTAACCGCAATCATGATAGTATTATCTTACTACTACCACAAAGTGAACCTACGTCGCCGTCCACAAATGTGAGACCTACAAGTACAGACGTGAAATATTATGTTTTATTGGGTTCTTATTGGTTATTACATCTGGGTTATTTTTCAAGTTTACCCAATAGCTGGCTTGTTCAGTTTAAGGAGAAAGAAAATAAAAAATGGTGGCAGTAGCCATCGCAAATTGATCCGCCAATGTAAGAATTTTTACTTCCAGAAATTAATAAAATGGTTTGGGAGTTACATTAAATTTGATGTAGCCATGTTTTGATTCCCAAATATACCAGTGCCACTTATAATTTGGCACTCGATATCACCTTGTAACGGTAGGGGGCAAGAGGAGGGTCCAGGACAGACAGTTCGGGGGAGAACCATAATAGCAACAGAAATTATTAACACTGGTCAACACCCAAACATGACTTCTGAACTTCAATGTATTACATATCTTTCTAAGAAAATTACGCCATGTGATTCTACTCTGCTTCCACTACAAGCTACACGAAAGGGAGGGAATGAATGTGAGGAAAATTGAAATTTGAGGACTAAATAGTAAACCGCTGGGGACAAAGTAGAATTCACCTTATTTAATGAATTATAGAATTTATTGATAAAGGAGGAGATGTTGAAATGATGCTTAAGAAATTTGGGCTCAAAGATCATCCTCTTTACACGCTAGTTCAACATCTCTTGAAAAAAATAAGGTAAATTTATCCATCTTGATGATGCCAATCATCTATCCATCCATCCATCCATCCATCTAACGATATGACCTCCTTCTGTATATCTGGTAAACGCAATCTTTCCGGTCTTTCCTTGCGGTTCCGGCTTTCCTGATTCTTATCCATCCGCCAGTGACTCGAGCGTGTGCGCGTTCCGTGTTTAAAGAAACAATATTAACCTAAACAACAAACGGGTTACGCATTTACCAAGTCTAGTTGAAAATGGCCCAACAAATCTCTAAAAAACGCAAGGTTTGCCCCCCTTCCTCTCTCTTCGCTTGCATGTCGAAATGATGAATTCTCGCTTATATTCTGACACCTCTTGTTGGAATATCGCGTTTATGCTTGATCCTTCAGGGTCTTTCTAAACGCTTGATATAATGAACACACATCGAGTATACTGATCCGTTTTTCTCCCTTACAATCCCCTCCTTTACTCTTCAGACTAAACTAATAACTCTGCCTAGTTCGTTGCTGATGGAGTGTTTTATGCAGAATTGAACGAATTCTTTGCTCGTGAACTTTCCAGCGAAGGTTACAGTGGCTGTGAAGTTCGAGTTACTCCAGCTCGTACTGAAATCATCATCCGTGCCACTCAAACTCAAGACGTTCTTGGTGAGAAAGGCCGTCGTATCCGAGAGCTGACTTCTCTAATTCAAAAAAGATTCAACTTTATGGAAAATACCGTGGAACTTTATGCCGAAAAAGTTGCTATGAAGGGACTTTCTGCTGTTGCTCAGTGTGAAAGTCTCAAGTACAAGTTGCTTCAAGGGCTTGCTGTTCGCAGGTATTCCTCTCCTTCTCCACTAATCTCTTTTCCTTTAGAGCTTGCTACAGCGTGGTTCGTTTCATCATGGAATCTGGAGCTAAAGGTTGTGAAGTCATTGTCAGCGGAAAACTTAGAGCTGCTCGTGCCAAGTCCATGAAATTTATTGATGGTTTCATGATTCATTCTGGTCAGCCTGCTCGTGACTTTGTGGATACTGCTGTTAGACACGTACTTCTTCGTCAAGGTATGCTTTCTTTCTCCAATTTGAACCAACGTCGAATATAGGAATGCTGGGTTTGAAGGTTAAAATCATGTTGGAATGGGATCCTTCTGGTAAATTTGGTCCCAAGAAGCCTTTGCCAGATACTGTGACCATCATGGTACTCTTTTCTCTTTGGTTTATTATTGACTCTTGGTAGGAACCTAAAGAAGAACCCGTGATTACTGCCCCCATATCTGAAGATTACAACAAGCCACCTCCTGTTATTGCTCCCAACCCTGAGGCTGAAGACATTCCTCCTCCAACTACTGGTGGAGTGGTTCCTGTAGCTTATTAACTTCTGGTAAGCTAGCAGAAATAAAATCAACGGTTATATGAATAAAGAGAGTGCAATCGGTTTTATTTATTCACAAAGAGTCCATGCTTTAATATGCTACTTGCGACGAATACATAATTGCGAATATGTTGGCAAATGTATCGATGAGCAAGTTTATATTTGTTTCATATTCCAATTTCCACCAAGAATCAAGGCCAAAGGTGCAAATCAATGGAATCCAAATCACAGCACCACTACTACCGCCACATTGTGAGAGTATAAATTTAGATATACTGATTTGAGCGAAAGTAACGAGGAAATTCCATATTTTGCTTTTCTTGGCCATCTCTTCTAGCCAAGATCAACTCCAGCACATTTTGCTGATTACTGGAACAAGTCCATTTAGAAGATTTTAACAGCTACCCCTCGCTTATTACTCAATTCATTAAGGAGAGACTACTAAAATGCCAAGTTTTAGGACTAGAATTAATTCCAAGTTACTCAATTCCTCAGGTTTGATTAACCGATTAAAGATCCAATCATTCAAAGGTTTCAAATAACCAGAATTATTTATCTTTTCAATCAAACCAACATCAACCTCCAAGTACTTTTTCCCCTCACTTCTTCATCATCATTTAAATATACCTTTAATAAAATGTTTGCATAAATGAATGCCAAGTAGGGCGCTTTATCCAAACAAGCCATATAATGCATCAACAAGATATAATTGGGGATTTCTCCCAAACAAGGCATCACTACCTCCCCTTTCTGTTGCAAAATCTTGTAAAGCCATACGGACCAACAACTCAACAAAACGGCAGTTTCTTCATCACCGGTAGGCTAAATTTCTCTTATTAAGGTTACAAGGGTGATGTTTACGGTATAGGCTGAAATGCAAGAATTCAACTCATTGGTACACCATAAGCTTAACATATCCATGTTTCCCCCATCCAAGGTCACATCATGTAGATAAAACAAAGTGCAACATGAAATCGCTTTTTAAAAAATTAGGCCAAAACCACATTAGTCCTGAATAAACCTTGAAGTAATTTTGATTGAGAGTTCAAACAAACGGATGATAACAAAAACTTGAAATCTCCTGAGTAAAATCCTTTAATGTAACCAATATCATCACCATTTTGTGCTTGCTATGGAAATTAGGCCAATATGGGTAAGGAAATTTACGCGACTTAGAATCAAGGCAAAAGTAAAGCAAATCATTGATGAAAATAACTCTGGCGCAGTTAAACTTTGCTCCATTATCAAGGAATGACAACAGTGCGATAAATCCTCGACCATGCTTACTGAGCTTAATCGAATCAACACTGTTATGGTGTGATTTAGAGGTTATTAAAAAGAGAGAGAAAGTAACCTTTCCGACTTATTTCCTTTGAAGTCATTAAAAACAATGTCCAACTATGTATCACAATGGATAATTGCTTTTGAGTTATCATGAACTTTCCCAACGTATCTTCATTCATTTCCAATGCTGAATATTTCTTTAAATTGACTGCATAACTATTTCTCATATTTTAAAGAGAGTTGGTATGATAAATAATTACTTGAAAGTAATCTTTCTGCCTTTTACACGCGTTAAGATTAATGTT
This sequence comes from Zoophagus insidians, assembly GCA_004114325.1. Taxonomy (NCBI): domain Eukaryota; kingdom Fungi; phylum Zoopagomycota; class Zoopagomycetes; order Zoopagales; family Zoopagaceae; genus Zoophagus; species Zoophagus insidians. The sequence goes on from QZWR01000150.1 coordinate 25,731, forward strand.
CTCAAGTCTACCTTTCTTGGTAAGAAAATCCCAATTCCCTATCTCACCAGTAATCAACCGGGAATCATCAATAATTTCTTCTATAAAAAAATTCAATAGGAGTATCCCTAGAAATAGGTAAAGGATATTAAACTAATCAAAGAAATACAAGGCTTCCATGTGGTCAAGCTGCTTATCCACCTAGTAAGGAAAATTTGAATCAACTTTTGCTTGAATCTTTCTAGTCTCTTTTGTTTATTTTTTTTAATTAGGATTTCAATCAAATTTGTCATAAATCCAACTTCTTCAACATTTGAATCTATCCAACTTGCGATATCCTATAGCAGGTTATCACCATCTCGAGTAAAAAGCTCACTATCAGCATCTGCAAACAATAATCTTCGTTCGGATTAGAGAAAATATCTTTAACTTGTAAAACCTCATCTTCTGAAAATCTTGAATATTTCTCAAGAAGCGCTCCTTTGACCTATTTCCCACTCTAATAAACATATTTTACCACATGTAAGGGTTATACAAAATTTAGCACTACGGAGTCCTCATGATTCAGAATCTCACACATTTTCGGTATGAAATAAGAAAGATCTTTCCTTATGACCTTTATCACCTCAACATCTTTCAACATATAGTCTCTACTAGTAAGCATAGAAATAAACTTTATGTGATCCTGTTGTGACATTGGACAATCCAACCTCCTGGCATAATCGATTAAACAAAAAGTCTGTCTAAGAGATAGAGCAGGACTTTTTTTAAAATCAACTACTTCCCCCAGATATTGAACATAAGAATCTAGTTCATCCAAATCTCTAAGAATAATTAAGCACTTTGAACTTCATCACTAATTTGAAATACGGAAAAGTTGGTTTGAGGCAAACATGCAGGTAAAGTATAGAGGTAAGAATCAACAATTTAAAGTTAGTTTCATCCTCATTGAAGAGTTTTTCATCCACGCAAGTTAACGCGAGATATTCAACCTTTGCAATATCAACAAGTTTTGTATCGCACACTAATAATAGCATGAAGCGACGGGCAAGTTAATTTACTTGGTAAAGCTGATATAAAATCCAGAGCAATTTTCTCTTGTTCCATAGATACGAGTATTTTGGGGTCTTTTGCCAACGCTATAATCTTCACCAAGTACCAAATCAAAATGTCCATGATTGTAATTCCTGGCTTGAAAACTGACTCCACAGATAGCCTTCTCTTGGTTCTAAATAAAAGATCAAGCAGGTTTCCCCTAACTGTATTTTAACACGCGTTTATAGTATTCAACATTACTAGCTCCTAAAGCAAAGGATTTCACAGTCTCAAAAGCAGGATTATTGGAAAATATAGTCACCAAGTCGGAGAAAAGCTTCAACAATAATCCTGGAACGCATTCCAGGTTATTGTTATGTGAATTCTTTTAAAGGTCTAGTCAAATTTACAGTAAAGTACAAGTAGTAGCCTCATTTGTCTTTTCAAATCTAGCAAATCTGCCTTCTCCTCCAAAGACAATGCTCCAGCTTCTTTCTCAAAGTGGGAATGGTGGAGCTGTAGGCATTGACCAAATTTGACTGTATCTAACCAACCTTGAATGAGAGAAAAATTGGAACTATGCAACTTTTTGTTAATTCCTCCAAGTTCATGAAAAAGGGATTTGTCATGTGATGCTGAAATATGTGCCATTGGGAGATAAAGCAATATTTATTTTATGGTTAGGCGATTCCTTCTTGTTTCACATAGTGATCTGGGTGAATGTAACCAAATAGAGAATTCATAATTTTCGCTTTGATTGAATAGCCCCGTATTTGCAGTTAAAACAGTGGCTTTGAGGGCATGTCCTGTAGCCAAAATCGCCCTTTCCAAGCTAGACCAACTTTCCCACTCTGGAAACCTTGACAGATTAGACTCGGCCACTATCCTGTTTTCTTCTTCAAAGGATAAAACCCGGATTTCACCAGAAATGAGCTTAGAATTGTTTGATAACAAATCAGTCGCTCGTTGTTTCTCCTTTGCTCCTGCAATGCAATCAATTATTTTCCTGAACTTTTGAAACACAGAATGACAAATTATTACTAGGGCCGATCTTGATAAAATGGCCTTAATTACTGGAAATAATGGATTGGTTGTTTCATTTTCTAATTGATCTCTTAGGCTTAATACATCATATGTGGGATGTCTATCAGGCTCCACATGCGACACATCACTAATAAGGGCAAACAACGTCGTAACATCAAGAGAAACAGTCTTGGTAAACGGAAATCCACCCATAATTATCAGATTCTCTTTCAACGCCAAGTCATCTTGTAGGACCTTGACGGTAATTCCTAGCTCATGAAACTTTTCCAAACTTTCTTTTTGTGCGCCTTTGCAAAGATAAAGAATTATTTCAGGGACTATAAAGTGAGAAAGGTTCTGTTCAGCAGCTTTCTTCAGTTCCTGTAAGCGTTGATAGAGATTTTTTTCAACTTTATCAGTATTGGAAATCTCGTTATATAGGGCGCTAGGGTTACGAGCAGAAACTTTACACCAACGAGTTCCATAGCCTGAGACCAAGTCAACCTGTACAGTTTTCTGACCAAGGTTGGGGCTGGAGTAATAAAAGGTTTTAGCAAAGCATTTTATGCCGAATTCTACCGAAACCACTTTTTCGCATGCTTCAAGAAAAGCCAAGTTGGAGGTTGGAGAGGAAGGAGTTTCTTTTTTCTTGCGAGTAGCAATGCATGTTAAAACGTGCTTGGAGTGATCCATACCATCAACTACACTACTTAAAAATTGCGCTATTATGAAGTTTAGGTTTAAAATATCCCAAAAATGGCAAAGAACGATAAAACAACGTCCATTTTTATTTTTTGGTTTGCCATTTGTTAGTTTAATCGTTGGTGGTTCATTCCTGTTGACCGAATTGACCAAAACAAGATATGAAATTCGAGATAATAGGACTCGCAAGGTAGTCAAGGGGTATTGTGCTTTTGAATATAGAGTTAGATAACTAAAGAAGAAGAACTAAACATCAAGTCCAATCGTCGCAAGTTTTCCATCCAGGAAGAATATTGGGTATTTCTTATCCTACTTATGCTTGCAATACTAAAGAACTGTAAATATTATAGAAAATGTTGCAAGATGAGAAAGAAGAAGATTGGGAAAATGTTAGAGTTCCACGCCCAGAATAAATCAAGTTGTAATAAAGTTTTTTTAAATAGTTTAATCTATTCGAAAGAAGGAGGAGGGAGAGGAGATTAGGTAACAGACAAAGGCACATTTTCGGGAATTTGTTGTTTTCAAGATGAACTTGTGCAGTATCTGCTTCTATGGCAGTGGGGTTTGGGAGAGGTGGTCAGAATTCATAACAAATCTGAGTTTTTCTTCAATCCTCTCATTAGAATTGTTGCCGCTTCCCATACATCGTCAGAACATGTGGAGGCAGAAGAGGAGTGTGACGGTGTACTGGCTTCGCTCGGGCTTTCTTCTGGCGTAAAAGCTGGAGAAATGTATGCAGAACTGCCATTACTGGAGAACGGAGGTAGAAGACAGGGAAGCAAATGTCCTCTACTTCCTCCCTTTTGTTCTTCCATGTTGGAAGGTGCGCTTAGCGAAAAGGGATGGAAGTTTTCCTGACCTTTATGGTGGCGGTCACACACTGCTGTATTTGCAGAAGACCGTAGTACTTCATTCTCACGCTCAAGCTGTTCAATCATCTCATGTAAGCGACTGATGTGTTCAGCAGCTTGTTGCAATACTCTATAAGGGTAAGTTTATGGCTTAATAGTAAATTGTACCGGCCTTTTTCCACCTTGCCATTCACCACTCTCCTCGTTCTACATCCGTCACTTGCGAATACCAGAGGCACCATGCCTCGCCATTGTACAAGTTTAGATAATTTTTCAATCTATAAAATCCGATGAATATGCCAGGAAAAACCTGTTACGGTGCTATTCACAAGGTCTCGTCGTCGCCTTTCTACACGGTTATGAGACTCCCTTCGTAACCTTAATTTCTCCGAAACTAGATCAGGTTGAACTGCTCCTAACAGTGCCTCGTCTTCTTTCCCCTTGGGTGATAACGTGGAAGTCAAGTTATCAACTGGTGAGGGCGACCTTGAATGGGGCGCTGAGGGATACACGTGATCCATTTTTTCCAGGAGAAGAGGTTCTCCACGTGAGGTTTAGGCATGAAAATAATCGTATTTCCATCCCAGCAGAAATATTTCCATTCTTGACCATTTTTGGAAAGTCATGTGATACGTGCAATTTAAGTTTTATTTTGCAATTGATTCACTGCAAAACAATGGTTTTATTTCTCTAAATACAATCAACAGAGCTGAGAGTGGTGTTATTATCACTTCTGCTGGTTGTGGTGGTGGCAGTCAAATTCATGATATTCCATGCAATCGATCAAAAATCCAACTTCACAGAGTAAAATTATATATTTATTTTCCTTGATTGTTTTTTTTGGTCATCTTCGTCGGACTGGTTCTTTGCTTTTTAGATTGCTCAGTAGGAACATCGGGCTTCCTCCTTTTGATTCCAATCTTAGATTTACTGCTGCTTTTGACTGGAACTTCTTCAGGCGAGTTAACTACCATCGTTTCCTGTTGGGATGGATCGAGCTCATCACTTTCTTGAGCTTTTATAGTTGATTATTGCGAATCCAGCTGTGGTGATGTTGAATTATTGGCGTTCTGGGTTTCTCTTTCCGGAATTTCTTTCCTTCGCAACATCCTCAAATAATTTAACCATTCCTCATCCCTCCTTACCATTTCGCTTATGCCAGTTCGATTTTTAAGCTCCTCTTCAACATCTTCACCGAATTCCTTAAAGTACAGCCTGATAGTTTTACCCGGGAAAAAATATTTCGTGGCTGTCCATTTTCTCAAAATTCCTTTTTTTAGGCTAGCAATTGCTTCTTTAGAACCCCACCATATAAACCTTATATCTTTAATTTCATATGACAAACTGGAAGCACAGAACTCGTTCATAAACTTCGGTAAAGTGTCTATATGCCCATTGTTTATGGTAATATTAATTCCATAAAATGTTTCGTCCTTCACAAGGAGGCAATCAATTGCAGGATGATTACTCAACACCTGATAACAATGCCAACCAGCTTGATGTTCAGGTGGAAAGTATTTCCGATCAATCAAACTTGTGCGTACGGGTTGGATTATTTCTTTTCTTTCCGCTTTGATTTTAGAAATGTCGGCACCATCTTGTTTAGCTTTGGTATATTTCTTTCTAGTACCAGGATTCTTGGCATCGCCCATTGGAATTCCTGAACTTTCAACGACTTCCATTGGGACCGGAATAGATTCGATAACCCTCATTGGGGTTATGGAAGATCCAGCAACTTCTTTAGTAGTTGTATAAGATTTAGCAACTCCTTTGCTAATACATGAAGTTTTGACAACTTTCACCAGTTTTGCGGAATTTTTGGAACCCTTCAGAACTAAGGTTTCGACAACCTCAACGTGGTACTCTTCCTTTGGTAATTCAAATCCTTCGAAAACTTCCATAATGCCAATTCTCTCAGCAACATGGCCAGCCTCTGAGCCATTCGATACTCGAGAAAGTTGACGCAACAGATCAACCTTCGAATACGCAAATAGGTTGAAAATATCCCTGAATTTGACTTCCAATACTCTTTCGGCTATTCCGCAACAAGCACCAGAATTTTCCTCTTTCAATCCAAGAGTGTAATAACGATTATGGATATATTTGATCAAAGTTCTACTTGCAGGTTCGTGCCTAATGCAACGCATAGCTGCATTGATGTAATTTTCTTTTTTTGACTTGCTTATCTTGTCCAAGTCAACGTTTTCTGCATAGAAATTGTCAAGAGACTCCTTGATTTCATCAGCTAAGGCACTTTCGAAATTATGATAATTGCTGTCGAAGTTGCTACCCTCAGCTTTCAAAAAATCATCCAGATAAAGTGGTACTAACCTGGTGCCCTTTGCAAGCAGATCAAGCTGTTTATCGTTCACATTAATCTTATCCAACAGAATTAGGTTCCTTTTCTTCCATACTTCAAATTCCTCCTCAGTATAACCCTTAAATACATCGAAATAGACGCGCTTGTATTTAGCGGCACTCCCTAACACACGATCAATTGCCATACGATCATTGGCTGATGAAGTCAACACTGCTCCTTGGCCATAACTGTCTACCAATCTTTGCACACGTGTTTTGTGTTCATCTGTCGGAAACAAAGTATCAAATTGATCCACGAAAAGATATACGTGCTCACTAAGGCGAGTAAGTTCATCTAAAAGCTCGGATATTGGACTTTTTCTACTCTTGTTCAAAAGAGCTTTGATATAATCAATAAAATCAATGTCAGGATCCTTCCTCCTCTTTTCCTGTTCAAGTAAAAAGAACAGCTTTTCTCCCCAATATGAAGGTTCAAGCATGGAAACAGCAAATGCAAAGTATATAACCCATTTTCCTCTACTCATAAGATATGACACTAACACTAACATCATATAAGACTTGCCGCAACCTATAGTGCCATAGAGCATTAATGGTACTTTTACTTTAAATGGTGGTTTAGCATTTTTAAGTTTCATATTTTTCAGCACTTCACGGAAGAACTTTCCCATCATTTGTCGACCACTAAATCTGACAGAGCAGCAGTCTTCGTTCAATGCAAATCTACTATCACCATGGTTCTCGCAAAGGTAAGGCAAATCAGTGGTTCCTCCATTAGTAAATAGTTGTTTTTTGAGGATTTTCCGCTTCATATTTCTGAGGACATCAATATGCTTTTGAATTTGGCAGATGTAATGTTCGTCTTGCACTATTAAAAAATCAGCGTTGAAATGCCATATAAAGATACCAGCATCCACCAAGATTGTTTCTTCAAAATTCTTAGCTTTCTCAATTATCGTAGCTTCGTAATTTTTTATATCCACGTTTAATCCTTTAATTTCTGCGACGAGGCTACGTTTATTTGCTTCCAAGTCTTTAATGATGGCTACCAAATTATCCTCCTTGCGGTTCCTTTCCTGTCTGAGAGTGTCCTCCTTGCGTTCCAACATTCCCTCCTTTCGTTCCAACTTCGGTTTTAAGTTTATTAACTTCCGATAATCACTTTTAATTTCCATTTTCAAATTCTTCTTATCAGCAATTAGCACTTTCTTTTTCTTCATATTTTCAGCATTTTCAGGTTCAGTCGTTAAGCTATGACTACTTTTCAATTTCATTTTAAGTGTCACTTCATTTTGGGCAATTTGAGATTCCAATCTTCCTTCCTCATCCTGCGATAAGGCAATATCATTGATCGGTTTTTTAATCGCTATTTCTAGTGTTTGGATTGATGCTTGAGCTGACTGTGAATTATCTCGAACTTGGATCTGTATAGCTGGATCTGATAGTTCGTTTAGTCCACTGGAATTAGATCTGATTACTTCTTGAATGGAGGATATATTATTATTGGCACTTGCAATTTCAGCATTAACCGATACAATGCTTTGATTTATAACATCGATTTCTTTCTTGGCAGTACTACGAGCCTGCAGAGCAATGTCTAATTCATGTAAAATTCCAGTATCGAAATCTTTCAATAACTCCGATTTGGAGAAAAAAAGTTCACTATCACAAGAAATCGTATCAAAGCTCTTTGGATCAATCTTTGTTTTTACGGTTCTCCTTCCAGCTCTAGGCTTCGTTTGATTATGTTTCCGAATCTTATCTAAGGAAATCGAATGGGAAGGAAATACGTGATATTGAGGTATTTCATTTGTTTTAGAGGTCATTTGTGAAGCTTTTGCAGAGTGAAGAAACTCTGAGGAGTTGCCAGAGACGAGGGGGAGCAAGAGGGAAAAGAGAAGAAGAGAGAGAGGATTGAAGGAAAAGAAGGTTTATTGAGAGGAGAGTGAGAGAGCGAGTGTGTGTGTGTGTGTGTGTGTGTGTGTGTGTGTGTATGAGTATGAGTGGTGTTGTTCAGAGTAAAGAGGCCTTGACTGAGGGGAAAGGCCTTAGTTTTAT